>JBBPNQ010000045.1:0-52731 GCA_038090975.1 Boletellus pseudochrysenteroides
CCGGCACCTACTCCGGCTCTACGGCAGTTGGAAGTTGCACTGGCTTGACCGGCAATGGATCCACCTTCAGCTCGAGCTATAAGACGTTCCTCCGACAATCTTGGGAGGCGCAGGTCATTTCATACGAGAATGCAACTGATGGTTGGTTGCAGTGGACGTGGAAGGCGGAGAATGCCGATGAATGGACATACCAAGCTGGACTCGAATATGGATGGATACCCCAGGACCCCACTGACTACATGTACCCGAACATTTGCGGGTAATTGTGTTGCGCACATTCTGACAATTCGGATGTGTTTTGGAAATTAGTGAACTTCGAACAATGAAAATACCATTAGTGATGACAAGGGTTGCTCTATGTAATACAGCGAGCGTCAAACTCAAGCGCCTGCGACCCCGTATTTGCGAAGTGTTGCTTGCCAATCACCGAGTTCTCCTCGACCCATCGTAACTATGGTCACCTTATTACCGGATTGTGGGCTAAAAAGGCGATTCGCGACTCGTTTCACACTCTCGGGGGTGACCTTGTCAATTGCGGCTGTCATGTCCGTCACGGGTATCTTACGTCCGTGAACGAGGATCTGGGACAAATGAATTGACCAACTATAAACGCCGAAGAATTCTTCTGCCTTACCTGGCGGCCAAGATCCTCAACCTCCACTGCCCTACTCTCCAGTGCCATCATCAGGCTGGATTGGAGTTGGTTTTTCGCGCGCTGAAGCTCCAACTCTGGCACGCTCTGGTAAATCAACAAGCTGATTTGGTGCACGAGATGTGGAAGGATTTGGGCAGGTGTATTACCCCGCTGTTTGGAGATGTCAGGTACAAAAGACGCCCACAACCCAAAGAGCGATGAATCTGTATAAATGTGGTGGAAGGATGCGCAATGATCAATCTGAGGGAAATGGTTGAGGATGTGCGTATATAATCGGGAATACATCCCCTTCCCGGGGCCACCTGCGAAGGGTGAGATGCAATTCAGACGAAGAATGTGAGCCTCACCCGCTGAGAAGCTGCCTCCACCCCCGAGAAGGACTTGCATTGTCGCGAGTGTGTAAATATCGTCGTCATGAATGCCGACACCCTCGAACGCAAGGTAGAGATGATCAAAATCTACCGTATCACTTGGGATATGCCTAATACCACCAACATAGTGTGACTGCGGGTTCAATAGGTTGGGTGCGTCCCTTGAAGTAAAGGTCGGGTATAAGTATGACGATGCTGCACGGGTTAGAGACTTATACAGTGATGGTGACGAAGATGGCAGGAGATGCGGTGGTGTGGTTTGAATGGTTGATGACCGTGGAGAAGGTGGTATAGGAGATGGCAAAGGTTTGAGCGTCGAAAAGTGCTTGTCGACGAGTTCGACCAATTGTTCATGCTGCATTCCAGCACCCGCTACAACCATACGCTCCGGACGGTACCAGCCCGAGATACAGCTACGGAGGAGGTCACTGCTGATGAGACTGATGCGTTCGTCTGGGCAGACCAAGGGGTTTCCGAGGCCTTTTCCGCCGTACGCTGCGCCGTGGAGTACCTCGGGTAGCACCATTTCTGGTTTGTTGCTGATTTCTCGGATTTCGTAGAGGGCAGCATCTTTCTGGATGTCCAGTTCCTCCGGCAGAAAGGCAGGATTTAGGACGGTGTCGGATATGAGAGAGAGAGCCAAAGGGGTTGCCTGATCAAACTGGGAGGACTGGTACATGATAGATTCCCGGGAGGATGAACACATGATTTGACCCCCAAGTTGGTCCATCGCGGCAGCCATGTTGGCTTCGGAACGAGAATGTGTCGACTGCAGGTTTTAGTGTCAGAACACAAACCACCTTGTAGCAGCATAATAGGCACCTTAAAAGCCATTCTGTCTAAGAAATGACTGGCACCTGACGCCGAGGGGAGTTCATAACGCGACCCAGCGTCGATGTAAAGCCCGACGGATGAAAAATGACCGGGAGTGGACTCTGTAGCAACCCGAATCTTGTTTGGAAGTGTGGTGATCTGCAATGGCGGCAGCGATGCTTGGGACAGCTGTCGTCGGTGCACGCGCACCTTTCCATGGCGTATGACCGAACCTACCGCTTTCTTCATGGGTAGACTTTGACAGCCTGCTAGCTTCTCACGGTGACACAAGCAAGCTATCGTCATTACGTAACTTGGAAAATAAAAGTAAACTAGGGACTGAATTGAAGATGTTTTTTCCTGAGAAAAATAAGACCCCACCGTGGTTCGAACACGGGACCGCACGATCTGCAATCGTATGCTCTACCACTGAGCTATAGAGTCGTGTGCTCGAATCAAGCAAAACAGAAACCATGTGCTTGCATAGTGTCGTCACGCCAGGCCATCTACAGTCCATCGAGCTAATGATCTTCTCCCACTGTCCACTTAACAAACTCAAGAACCTCTACTCCTCCCTCTCCACCTTCTTTTGCCATCCCGTGTTCGCGACCCCACTCGCGCAAGGCGGCACCGACAGTGAGTTGTCCTCCGGTCGTCATGAATGGCTGGTTGTACAACGACGTTTCATCCGTCGTGGACTGGATGGACAGCGTCTCAAAACCAGTGATCTGGCGAGCAACGGCACGCCCGAGTCGCTCAATGTCCTGCACAAAGGTCTCGGATGCAAGATGGCTTGCGAGTTCAGGGGCTCTCAGCGCAAGCACAGCAAGTGAGCCAATACGGCCATGGGAGCCGGAGGATCCATGCGAATACGAAGCTAGCCGCAACCCGAGAGTCCCGGAGCGATCTTGGAGTGGATTTTGAACCACGGCAACAGCCCGTTTGAGCGATACCTTTTCACCGACTTTTGCAATCAGATCTTGAATGGAGCTAGACACCGTAGAAGGTGATCGGAGATTCGGGTGTGTTTGCGAGAGGAGAGGGGCGTCGTTGAGGATGTGCAACGGACAGGGTTGGATAAATTCTGGTGAATCGACGTGTTCCACGAGGAAAGCGGTGGTGTGTGCAATGTCGGCAGCAAGTTGGGCAAACAGTTTGTTTCTTGCAACAAAATCAGTTTCGCAGTTCAACTCGACCATGGCTGCCCGGAGTCCCCCGCCACTTGGCACTGACAACGACCCGCCGGAAGAGAGTACACAGACACTAACGAGTCCTTCTCGCGCTTCGCGCCCGGCAACCTTGGCAGCCTTTTGTGCGCCGGAAGTGGTTAAATCCCGCCGCAACCACGCCAGCGCTGCCTCCAGGTCGTTCCCGCTTGAACTGAGCGCTTCCCGAGCCTTGGAGATTGGTACATCTGTCAACTTTCGGAGCTGCGCAACCAGCTGTAACGAGGGCCTCGAGGTAGTAGAATACAATAGAAAATTTTGGGTGCGACGCGTCACCAACGTTCGCTTGAGTTCTTGTCGAGCAATGGGCAACAACATAGCAGCAGTGGGGGTAAGAGCTTGAAAAATCCCAAGAGGGTGCGCATCTCACGTGACTTAAAAATCTATGGGAGACGTTCACTATCCACCTTTAAAATGGACTTCAACTTCAAGGATCCTTATGCAATTCCCCAAGACTTGCTCCTTATCCAAGACCTGATAAGAAATCATCCTCCACCCACCGTCACCACAAAGCATGTTCCAGTTTCGTTGGACTCTAGTGATGATTCCATTGCTAGCTCGGGCGATGAAGTAGAAAGTGAAGATGAGGTAGAGGCGGATCTTGTTCCTCGTGACGAAGACAGCGGAATGTCGGCGTGAGCATCTCAAGAGCATCTTATCAAAAGGCATATTAACTCTAATCACCAGAGCCACATCAGATTCAGCATCGTATTCGGACTCGGAGTCAGATGCGAGTTCCTCTGATTCGAAAGAGGGACATGACTACGAGGCACCTCAGCAGCAAAGAACCGCGGACGACGTCGAGGATGAAGAGTCAGGCACGACAGCAGCAGCTACCTATCTCCAGACCAAAAACGAAATCGTCGATGCAAATATCATGATTCCCACCATTTCCGAAGTTGAGCCATGCGACACCCTGGAGAAAGTCGGGGAAATTATGAGTATTGTCGGGAACATTGTGATTGTGCGGGGTATCGCCGTGAATCACGTAAAATCTTTGTCCGAGCATGCTCTTGATGCCGAGTCCTTACTTGTGTTTGAAGACCGAAAAATTCTTGGATATGTGAGTTCACTTTTTGCACGATCTATGTCGACTCTTACATGTGGCCCAGATATACGAGACGTTTGGTCCAACGTCCCAACCGTTCTATCAGGTCAAATTTAACCAACACTATCCGCTGGATACCAACAAAGTTTGGTTGTCCCGCGAGGTATTCCATGTTCCACGACGCAGTCACTTTGTGTTTGTAAACCAGCTCAAAAAATTACGTGGCAGCGATGCTAGTAATATCCATGACGAAGAACCCGCAGACGATGAGATTGAGTTTTCTGACGACGAGAAAGAGGCTGCTTTCAGGGCTCAGCGCAAGAGGGGGTAAGCATTATAACATTATTCAGGGTTCTCTATAACGCATCGTTATAGGCGCGGGCACTCTATGTTATCTTCTAGACAATCTACTCCGGTGCTGTCTCGGACCCATATCGACGATATGGTTCAGGACACATATCACGGTTCCAACCCATATGATGCCCATGGTCCATACGATGATGATTATCACGTCGCAGGACCGTCGCGACCATCACCTGTACCATATGACGACCCGTATGCTGACGTTCCCACTTCAGATGTTCGGGTACACGCCGCAGGAACGAATGGCGGATCAGGAGGGGAACCCAAATACGAAAGCGGCAGAGACGGACCTAAGATGCCTCGTGGGCATATGTTCGGCCGTGGTGCACGAGGAAGCGGAGCTCGGAATCGTCGGTCGTGGAATACTTCAAGGCGAGGATATCGTCACAGTCCACGAACGTTCGACTCGGTCACAGAACAGCCGTCACGGTTACTAGGGACTTCGCAGATGGCCGAACGCGCGACAGGGCATGGTTATACCGGGGAGGCGATTTCACCTTATTTCTTTGTTCAAGCGCCTTCGAATGCCTTGCTTTCTCCGGAAACAAACAACATCCCAGATTACCAACAACCTTTCATTCAGCCGCACATTAATCCTCGATTTGCATCTGCGTTCGGACTTAATCTGCCCATAACCCCATGGGTTTCCCAGGATGCGCACAACCACGCGTCTCAATCTCAGCATTGGGTTGATACGTGGACGCTGCACGGTAGTGCAGTTTCTGAAGGTGAAGGGGATACGTATAGACCGATGTAATCCAGCATCTACTGAGCCTCGAATTGGATTTATTGGCAAGCATTTCACTCTGAATACAGTCCAGGTTGGCAGACAACGTTGAAATAACTCACCAAGGAAAATTTTTACACTGGATTTTCCCTCGAATCTTGACAGGCATGACCTGGATTGAAGCTATTTTGGATTCGGCCGCCCTAACCCCAACGGGAAATATTGGTTCGCAAGGCATATGGGCACGGGAAGAGAAGCACATTCGGTTGAAGCATCAATCTTTATTACTGTGCAACCGAAGTCGAACAAGGTGGGCAAGACCGACTCTCATGACTCAATGACAAATCTGTGCATGCGTCCGCCAGCATAAATACCTAGGTCTTGTACGTGTTCCATTCAAAATGATGCTATCCTTTGCCCTGCTAGCTCAGCTTCTTGCGTTGTCGCAAGCAACGAGAATTCCCCGCTTATTGAACGATATTAGCTCCGGCTGTTCCACATCTGGTCCGGCCTCTTGTCATACTACAGGGACACCATCCAACACATGCTGTACCGAATACCCGAGCGTATGTTGTCTCCACGTCCGAACACACCGCTTCTGATTCGCTTCAATCTATCACAGGGCCTGTTGTTGCAAACTCAGGTATTCTCTCGCTCACCATACCCTTCTTGTGACTGACTGTGATTCCAAAGTTCTGGGACACCGACGTCGCTGGTAGCCCTGCTGATAGCTGGACCATCCATGGTGAGTGACTGTTCTGCAAAACAATACGCGTCGAATCTCACGGAGTTGTCAGGTTTGTGGAATGACAAGTGCGTCAGTTAGCAGGAATATACGCATCTCACATTCATCAATCTCTTCTATCAATAGTTGCGATGGCACATATGAGGAGAATTGTGATCCTTCGCGTGCCAACTACGATATCGCCCAGGTGTGCAATCTCTGAAATACTTCCAAGTGGAACGTCGGCGCGACCTTGTGTCCAGCTTCTCTCAGACCAGGGCGCCACTTCTACGTTGGACTACATGCAACAATACTGGTTGAACGACGATGGCACCAACGAAGAACTTTGGAATGTACGTCATGCGATCCGACCATAGGGATGTCCCGCTAATGGCAGCCTAGCATGAATGGGCCACGCATGGCACATGCTTTAGGTAGAAGCGATGTTGTCTCCATTTATATGGTTTCTGATCTCGGCCGGTTGACAGCACACTTGAGCCTTCCTGCCTCCCATCCGGCAGTCCCCAGGGAGCCGAGGTAGGTTGCTGATGGTGGGGATTCCTGTGGCTGACTTCCTTTCGCGAAGGCTGTGGCATATTGCGAGACAATCGTCACACTGTTCAAGACACTCCCCACTTACACTTGGCTCGCAAACGCTGGCATTACGCCTTCCACGTCTCAGACCTACGAGTTGTCGGATATCCTCTCTGCGCTTCAGACAGGTTCCGGAGGTGTAAGTGCGTGCCAATAGTGCGGAGCTTGTAATTGAGATTATTTCGACCCAGTATACCCCTGATGTCGGCTGCTCGAACGGTGGCATGAACACGATTAGTTGGTACTTCAACCTAAAGGGATCAGTCATCGATGGCACGTTTGTTCCCATCGGTGAGTACGATCATTTCGCACTCCAGACCTGGTGTTGATGATCACTAGATTCCCCTGAGTCTTCCTCTAGTTCTTGTCCATCCAGCGGCGTTCAGTACTTGCCAAAGTCAGGTTAGACAGCGTACAACAGTCGGCTTCGTGTTGTACCGATGATGATTAAAGAGAATCTTTGGTTTGCAACGTCAAGAATGTGTTGAGTGCACAATTGCTTGTAGTGCTGGAGCAGCTGGAGTGAAGCACAACCATGTCCACCACCCGTGCCTATTCTGGCGCAGACATTTTCTGTCAAAAGATATGGTGCGGCGGATGAAATACCATCCGATGCAGTCCATGAAGTGAGTGTGCTCAAGACGATCTGGGGGATCAGCTCGACCACTCGAACGGCGGCAGAGAATTCCATCGTCTGTGCAGCGCAAAAGGAGAGTGGGAGTGCATCACGACGGTGGCGAGTCTGATGGAATTTGGCCCATAGCCGGGTTTCAGCCGTGTGCTGACTGGGTAACAGAGTGACTGACTGACTGTACATGCCTTTGCAACGCCTCGTCCAGTGCATGCGATTTCCACCTGGCAAGTAGCTCTTCTCGAGCCACCAAGAATCGCGCTGCATGGTGGTCCATGTTCGAGTGGTGCCCTGAGCGCCGATACGGTTGGTTGTTCGTCCTTGATGAACTGCACTCTCTTTTAGTAGTCGTAGCGATTGTACTGCCTTGTGAGCCAGTCGTCCACGCAGCCCACAATTTTCATTAGGCGCGATTTCCTCCCCGTGTCGCTCACTGGTGCCACTCGCCGTCTTCGATCTCGCCTCGGACGTCGCACCTTGGCCGACGTTCGCTGTCGGCGTTGTTGAAGTGCAACCACTGGCAAGCGCCGGAGACGTCTATGGCGGATGTATCCCATCTAACAACCCCACACCCTCGTCAGAAACGTGTTCTACCTACGCGTTCGCGTCGCGGTGGCCCTGGGATAGGAAGCTGCGATGTGGACCTTATGATTTTGGAGGCACAAAAACGTCGATGTTGGTACCTGCTGTCCCCAAGTTGTCGTTTCACGCTCATTTTTTTCATTACAGTCGACAACGAGCCACTCATTCCCGCCGACACACCTTTCTTGTTGACAACGAATGCGTCACTGCTCCAGCTTTCGTCAAAGTCCGCGAACTTCGGGCTCAACACTTTTGCCAATCAGCGTTACTTCGACCGGTCTGATGTTGTGAAGGCCTATCGGGAACAGCTGAACATTCAGACTCCCGAGTTTTCCTTATTGTCGGAGGATGCGACCGTCGGAGGGCGTTTCAGACCTCGGTCATCGGGAGAGGTGCGCACATCCAGATTTTGCATGACGTGTAATCATATTCATCCCGGATGTCGCCAGCAGGATAACGCAGACACCTCCGACGCGATATACGAGAAGCGACATCGGAAGTATGAGATCTTTGAAAAGCGACAGCGACTGCGCGAAAAGGAGAAGTTGAAACACGAGCAGTATAAGCTCAGGGAACGCATCGAGCAGCTCAGGGTTATGGATGACTCTGTATTCCTTGGTTTGCCTGCTGCATCATTTTCCCCACCGCCCGCGCCGAATGCAGACAAGTTGGAAGTTAGCTCGTCTGGTACCCAGATCAATGTGACTCCAGTCCACAATGAAGGAGAGAGACGTCGGCACGAAATGCTTGAAATTGCGTCTATTCTGGAGGAGCGTTACCGAACTCTTCTCCCTTCCGATAAAAAGCTTGCAGATCTTAAAAGCGCCCACAGGTCCAATAGCATGAATCTGCAAGCTTCCGACATGTGTGGTCTGGAAGAGGCCAGCCAGACTGGATGGAATTTGCCGAGTCAAGCTTCGCCAAAGCCCAGTGCTCCGTCAATCATTCTAAAGATCAAGGTCCCGCAAACCCGTTACAAGGACCACAGTGGTCTCTCGTCACCCCAAGTAAGCCCACCCGGAACCAATTCAAACTCTATCCACACTCCTTTGTCGCCTACGAAACCATTCTCCAAGGTTTCGTCGGATACATTATCAGTTTCATCTGACCGACCCTACAAACGCCATCGGACATCGCACGTCGACGATGTGGAATCTCCTTCCACTGCTGACACTGCCGAATATGCCACAAAATCCCCACACCCCACTGCGCCGAAGGCCGAACCATGCGTACTCATGCAATGGGCTCTTCGCAACCAAGCTGCACCGAACGTGCGGAAAACGCAAAGACATGTGACTGCGTTTGGTACCAAAGTCCCACCGAATTTAGAGGAAGTGAGGGATTTCGAGCTTCCGGAGTGGATTCGGCCACGTTCACCGACAATTCTCAGTGATGTGCCAAAAGATTTTCGTGTACCTTCTGTCCCATTACCTGAGCACTCGTCTCCGTCTACATCATACCCTGCGCAGATTTCCCCGCAGTCTTAGTTTCTCGTGTTTTATGTTTATTTCAGTTCACCAAGCACGGAGCAACTCCATGGAGATGGTGAAAAAAAAGCACTGGAACGAGATGAAAGAGATCTAGACAACTATATGGCACGATCGGTCAACAAGTCAGAGCTAGGTGTAACAACATGGTAGAAACGTGCTTACCCTGCCTGGTTGTTCTTCCCCGAATCGCTTCCTCGATGATACTCAACACACCGGTTTGTGCATTCAAGGATATGTGCTTGTTTCGGCCAAGAACCAAGCGAGCGTAGTCGATAGGGAGCCGATATGGATCAGCGTATCTGTCTGGAAGGTAGCTGGAGTAGTCGCCGCCCAGTTCTCTCTTGGTCTGGAGTCGCAATGAGGCAGCGGCGCGGAGAGTGGGGGGAGCAAACAATGCATTCAGGTCTGTACTGGGTCTCATCTCATGCTGCTTCGGAGGTTCATGCCCCGTGCGTTTCTTGGGGGCCAGTGGTTTGAGAATGTCCGATTGGTCCACATTGTCGATGTCAAGTTTTCGAACATCCGTGAACCATTTCTCAGCCGCGTGATCTCTTTTCTGCGCAGACCGGGTTGAGATGAAAGACGTGGTACGAAGGCGTGGTTCCCTGGGTAGAGCAGTAGCTTGAACGGGTGCGTTGGCACCCCTCTGCTCTGCGCCGGAGATTTTCGACTGCGTTCTGTGACTTCTGTCGCTTAAGCCTAGAGAAAAGATATACGTTCCGTTCGGATGAGCACAAGTGGAACGTACGAGATAGTATAGAGGTGGGCCCGTCGGGTGTCGTTTTCACGGCTGCGGTGCTCGACGTGAGTACGAGTTGGGAGGGTCTAATAGAACATACGCACACGAACGCTTTCCATCGGTTGGGCTCTGGCTGAGCTGTGAAGCAAACCGTAGTGAACGTGGCCGCGTCCAAGGTCGCACACGGAGTTGCAACATGGCAAGTGGCAAAATGAGGCCGACACCAGTGGGACATGCCACAGCTCTCTTATGCATCCCTTCTTGGCCCGCCTCATCATCAGCTTCGTGCTGTTTCTAATCCTCTTCCCCGTCCTCACTTCACAACTATTTGTCGTATGGCCTTGGTACGGTCGCGAATGGACCGTCGAGCTCATAATACTACTCGTGCCATTCAAGTGAGCCTGTTTTCCTAGCTGCTCAACTTTACCATGACATGTCGTGCAGCGTACTCGCGTTCATGCTGCTGTGGAGCTACTATCTATGCATATTCACTGACCCCGGCCAGGTGCCTGATGGATGGGTCAGATTGGTTTACTTTCCTTCTCCGAATCGTCTGACATAAAGCACAGGAACCCAACTATCTCGCCGGAGAAGGATACGAAGTCAAGAAGCTCACAGGTGGCCCGAGATATTGTCGGACTTGTGAAAAATACAAACCCCCGAGGTCGCATCATTGTAGACAATGCAATCGGTTGGTCAATATTCCCATGAATTAGACATTTCTGACTGAGCTCATCCAGATGTGTGCTTCGGATGGGTTCGTACTACTCTTCAACTAATTTCCCGCATCCCTCATTGTCCCGATTCAGATCACCACTGCCCTTGGGTGAATAATTGCATTGGTTACTTCAACTACGGCCATTTTCTTCGTTTCTTGTTCTACGTGGATGCCACATGCATCTACCATCTTTCCATGGTAACACGGAGGGTCATGGCTACAATGAAAAGGAGATACTACGTGTGTCCTCCCACGATCAAGATTTTTCTGTGTTAATTCGGTTCAGGACGATCCGTCGGGTTTCGAATTCCTCTGCATTGTTATGAACTATGTGTTCGTGGTACCAGTTATCCTTGCCGTCGGTGCTTTCAGGTTTGTTTTCGTTCGCTACGAGAACTTCAAGTTGATAGTGCACAAGCAGCATATATCATCTCTATAACTTAACAAGCAACACAACCACGATTGAAGGATGGGAGAAAGACAGGGCCGCCACACTTAAACGCAACGGCAAGATACAAGAGGTAGGTCATCTGTGTCTGGATGTACTGCAATAGCTTATTCCGCTGTCAGATCAAGTTCCCATACGTATGTCCCTCGAATTCCCAGCCAAAAGTCACTGATTTCTGGATAGGATCTAGGACGCTGGCGAAACATAGTTTCGATTCTAGGGAGCAATCCACTTCTTTGGTGCTGTCCTACAACACCCCCAGGGACTGGTCTCAAGTTCCAGTTGCCGATCGGAAATGGTGAGTCGTACGAAATTTCTGCATCGCACCGGGTAAAGCGGAAAGTTGTGGGACAGGAGTCTTTATGTCTCCAATCCTCGTCCCCGTCAGTGTGTGTGGTGCCTTCTATCCCATCCTGAATTGCACCAGAAATTGATGTCCGCCTTGCCTGTCATCACAGACCATGCCGAGGGATGGCCTCCAAGGGATCCGACCCTAGTGAACCAGAACCCCTTCAAGCTTCCCGATAGCCCCTGGACATATGAAAACGGTAACGTCAATCCTGCCCTTCATCCCTCTAACGCACGCCCGCGGCCTATTGATGCAAGATCGCCTGCTCGGGCGTACACATCTGCGCTACCACCCTACCATCCAGACTTCCAGCACGATGCCTACCTACTCCAATCTTACTCTCCAGAGTGTGACACGGACCTCGAAGGGGGTTACCAGGGGCCGAAAGTACGACGTGGATCGGAAGGCTATGAAGTCCGCCCCATAGATAGAGGGGAAATGCTCAGGGAGCATATACAGAGTGAGGTCGAGAGATCGGGAAGATATCAGGTGTACCGGCCTGAGGACGTGGAGTACACTGGGGATTATGAACTGAACTCCAGAGATGACGTGTCTGACGATGACAAACCTCTGGGACTTAGAATTTGAACCTTTTTTTCTACTTTCTCCTTCCTCACAACCAACAGGATATTTATTGGACAGTGGAATCACTAGTGTCTTGGTAGAGTAAAGGTTACAATGAATGGATACACTCATTAAGTAATAAGCGATTAGATACGTGGACAACAAACGCGAAAGGAATACGATGACCAGAGGACAATCAAGTGGTGGTCACTCTTTCCAGGTACACTTTCCAGACGTGACCACCCTTCTCCCCTACTTCTAGAACGTTTGTACCGGTCTGCAATTCCATATCCCAAACCCCTTCCTGTTCGGGTTTCTCACCGACGGGTTTACCATTCAACACAATCTGAATGCTCTCGCGTGACGGGGTCGTTGCCTTCACAGCCTTCTTTCCTGCGAGATCGGATTTCTTTGTTGTTACTGCTTTAGCCTTGGTTTTCGAGTTCTTGGGGGGGCGACCACGACCACGTTTCTTTGGCACCGGGTCCTCTTCCTCCCCCTCGGGATCGTGTGCGTCGGCATCCTCATCGCTACTATCTCGATCCTCGTCTCCAAGGAATTTAATTTCCGAAATAGAGAGAGATATCTCGCCACGACTAAGCTTCATGGCCCATGACCTGACACCGTCACGATAGTCCAGCCAAAAGGACCTTCCCTGAGGCTTCACTGTGACGAAAACCTCCTTCAGGGGCCTGTGACCGCTAAGCGATGGTGCAGGGGATCTCGATACAGAGTGTGCATTGCGAAGGCTATTGATTGGTGCTGCAGTTGGAACTACGGAGGGTTTTGGGGCAGCGATGGGCTGTGTTGCTGCATGGTATGTTGCGTTGGGATAGTGCGTATATTGAGGAGTAGACGAGTGCTGAGGGTGTTGTTGAACGGCGACTTGAGGGGAAGGTGCATTAACTTTCGACGACAACATGGCCGTTACAGTAGCAGGAATAGGAACAGGGGTTGGTACGCGCGAAGATTCAGTGGGAGCGAGAGTGGTCGAAACAGGAGTAGGAGTAGGCTTTGGCGCAAGAGATTGACCCACGGAAACTCCAGCTGTAGTTGCGATAATTGAATTTGAGGCTGGTTTGGGCCAAGATTCAAGCGCCTGGACGGGGCTCTTTACGGCTGTGCCAGAACCCGGTAACCGGAACGTCAAGGAATGATCCTGCACAAGCTTCGTACCCGAGCTATCTGCTGATAATTGCGGGACAGCTGTTATTGAGGCAGACGATGCACCCGGGACTTTCAGTTTGATTTTACCCGGAGTTTTCGCATACTTGGGGAGGGCATGCGGTGGTGGCAGATCGGACATGAGTTGGCGGAAGTAGTCCTATGACGGGTAAGAGTCTTATGACAATACAACAAAGGCCAACCAACCCGAAGAGTACTAGCATCCTCCCATATTTGGCTGTGATCCTGGTTAAATTCGAGGGCGTTCGAAAACACCAGTTCAACCTCGTTGGCGAACTCCTCAGAAGTAATATATTCCTTGCGCTTCAACCGTTTCTATGTTAAAGGTGAGCACGACTTTGCACGAGAGTGTTCAGACGTACGAAGATGTACTCGAGGCACATCGGGCGCTTGATTTGCTTGTAGTATGACGGATAATCCTTCTTCGATGGCATCTCCATGAAAACGTCAGAAAGGACGTGATGTCTGGAAGCACTGAACAAAGTGGGGCTGAATGAAGCAAGATATGCTCACGTTTCCTCGTCTGTTTTTTCCACAAGCTTTTGAAGCCTTGTTTTGAGTAGTCGATTCATATTCGGTGGCTTGTTCTTCTTCTTGTCGTCGTCACCCTCACCCTCTGCTTTTTCCTCGCCATTTTCGTCATGATCGCTGCTTTTCTTCACTTTCTTCCCGGTTATTTTGGCGTACTCCTTGTTGGCGAGTTTCTGTAGGTACACAAGGGAAGTGAGCGGAAGATAAAGTAAGTAACACAAAGTACTGACGAGCAAGAACTTGGCATCCAGCCAGATTGGACTATCCTTCATGTTGTATCGTTTGGCATTGGTAAAACACAATTCGAAGTCCTGTCGAACCTCGTCGAGAGAAGGATACTTGTCCTCATCAATTTTTTTCTTGATGTCGTCTAAGCAGATGGGGTGGGTGATGAAGTTGTAGTAGTCTGGATAATGGCGTTTGGAGGGGAGTCGCATAAAAGCTGGAGAGCATATGTTGCCTCTGAAATGTGTTTATCAGCCATATGTAGCACTGTCAGAAAGAAAACGGGGCAAAGCGGCGCTCAAGCTTGGTTTGTAACGTACTCTTTATTGACCGCATCCTTGACCGTCTGCCACAACTTGGTTGCTTGGTCCTTCAACACGCCCGCATCGATGCTGCTATCCTCCGTATCCTGAACAATGGCATCGCCGTCGCTGGCGTTTGTTGTCGTGGGTGGTTGTGCTGTCGGGACTGTAGCTTCCGGGGGCGCGGGGAGCTCTTTGCGTCGCTTCGTCCGAGGGTTGTCCAGGTCAACTTCCCCAGTCAAAGACACCAACTCTCGCTTCATCGTCATCCGAAAGTACTGTCCGTTTGCCCTGGTACTCTCAAGTGAATTTTCCTGGTGTTGAAGGCGACGACGGCGAAATGCCCATTATCTTGAAAGCGCTCCAGCCACGCTCAGTCGATTAACACGGAGCAGGTCACGTGACAGTCCCATCATTCTATCTGGTGGGTCTTACATTCTAATGCTCCTAAACACTGCCTGTCGCACAGAACCTGTCCACGGAACTTCTCACTTTCCTGATAGCCTCCTCGTCAGTTCTCCAAATACTCCATTCCCCCATCCCCATCCCGTCAGGCCTGTATGCAGAACGACCATCTACCCATATGCCACCGCTTAGGTGGATTTCCTTTAATCCGTGCGGTAGGAGAGCTTTGCACAATATTGGAATGGTCGATACGTTAATCCCAGAGCCGGGGAGAATCCCCACAGGCGTAGCGCTAGCAGTGTCGAACACCCATGCCAGGGCTTCGAGTGCTTCCCGAGAGCATGCATGTCTGCAATGACCACTTATAATGAAACACATTCAATCTCCAGGAGGCTCTACTGCTTCGATGGACGGAGTCACCTTGTCAATATCCTCGTGATTCCAGCTACCTTGGACAGCGATTTCCATGCTTTGATGTATGAGTGCGCTGACTATCTGCCTTTGGATTATCAAGACGTACCGTTCTTCAGATCATTAGTCATGTCAAATGCGCGATGGAAACAAACTTCATTCTAAGGATAACCTCGAATGGTAGCATAGCAAAACGACTCACCTTCTAGGGGTAGTGCCGCCGAAACCAGTCTGTCTTAAAAGTCAATCTTCATTTCGCGAAAAGGCGCTGATACACACTTTCTGACTTGGCCCTCATCTATATCACCAGCGGCAGTGAGCACGCCAAAAACGACACCTTGCACACCATACTCCTTGAAAACATAAATATCTTGAAGCATGACACTCAGTTCTCCTTCGCTGTATACAAAGTCCCCTGTGCGGGGTCTAACCATGGCCTTGCTGTGATGGTTATCAATCGCCCACGGAATTCGAAAGACATACGTGCCATTATGGGAACATTTGGAACGGCTTTCTTTACAGATTGGAGTAAACCGATGCTTGGCGTAGTCCCCCCACCATAGCCCAGGTTACCACACAGCTCAAGGCGGTTTGCTCCTCCCCGGACGGCACTGCGGAGAGTCGATGGGTTAATCAGATAACGAGACTCTGCAACATTAAGCACAAACGCCACTGCCGATTCGACCGAATCTATGCATACTTCAATTGTTAGCCTCTGAGGTAGCCTGTCGACTGCGTCAGCCATCTCCCACAGCACGGTAGGTGGCCAGAGGTCTGCCAGCTGATTTGGTGTGAACAAGTGCCCCCGTTACTTCCGAGAATGGTAAATTTTTCTTCTAAAGGTAAATGCACAATAAATGTCTGCGTAAGCGTTAGACGGCATGGATATGCGTTGATACATAGGAATACAACAGTACGTGGGTCATATATTCAGGTTGTAACGATATGCACCCGTCATGCCATCTCTTCGTAAAATTTGATCATCTTCCTCACATCAGGGCACAGAGCTAGTCGGACCCTTTCCGACTCTCCGAAGATACTTGATCCCTTTAATTCAGCCCACATACCAAAATGCCCATGGTAGGGTTGGGGAGGTTCACTCGGGTTCATTGCACTAAAAGTGTGTGTTCGAATGATCCTGGACATATTGTCCTTCTGAATGCTCCATTTCAGTTTGTGCACTACCGGCAAGAGGGAGCGGGAAACGGAGAGTATCGATGACTCGATATCCGGTAAGACATGTGAATAATGGAGAGATTTGAGTGCAGTGGGCGGGGACAGCCGAGTGCGGAGATAAGAAGACAGTAGAACCTTGGTGTGTGTCTGCTGAATATGCAGGGTGCTCTCATATTGCTTTGCCGCCTGTGATAGGGCATGAGTATGACACGGAAGTGGCAAAGAAATATTCCGTGACACTTACATGAGGAGAATATAGATAGGCACCTGTGCGTAGTCTCCTTTCGATCTGGAGTCCACGCATGACACCGCGATGTACAAGTTCCGAAATAGTTGGTCTGAAGAGGATACCCTCTGGGCTCCTACCAAAGAGGGAGTGTTGAACACGCGAGGGAGCCACTACTCTTAAGCGTGTGCGGTGGAGCACAGGGTCGGCGGTCAACAAAGCTAGAGCCTTGGAAACACGCGACAGCGCAGCAAGGTCTGGGATATCCAAGAACGAGACTGAGGTACAAGTCAGCCGGCATGTCATAGTTGGATAGGTGGTATGGAACGCACGAATGTGGAGCAAAAGCTCTTGTGGCAAGGAGAGCAGCATACGGAAGAGTCTTTGGGCAACCAGCAAATACTCTCATCGGTCGGTGAAGGCGCCGTAGCGCTGACTAAGCCTGCTTGGCCAGAACCGGCTCGAGATCGCAAGCCCGGTCATAGACTCCGCGGCATTCCGAGTTGTATTGTCGATTCGATCAGCTGCCATCTGCAACCGCATCACGAATCAAAATCCGCAAGGCGACATAAAACCTCCATCGCAACTCCAGAAAGTATCGTGAGCTACTCTACAGGACACGAAGAAATCGAGAGAGCACTGCTTGTCCCTCCCAGCCGTCGTGAATATTGTGTTCCAGAAAGCGAGGAAGTTTGAATATTCCTCAGGTGCCATGGATCAGAGGAAACAAGTGCAAGAGAACTACCGTAAGCAGGATCAATCCGATGCTGTTCCGAAATAAAGAAAAACGCTGAATGGAATGTCACATCGTCGATGTCGTCTTCTCGACGTTAACACGAACGCCTGACATAATCCCAGCTTCATCCCCATCACTCGCGCTACCGCGCCCTGCGGGGGTTCCCAGCTCGATCGAATTGTAGGCCGGGGCTGGGCTTGTGTGTTCAAGCGAACCAAGGGATCGGGAACTGTTCCCAGCAAACCCCATGCCGGATTCACAATGCATTTCGTCCAGTTCGACGTCAGCCGCCTCAATATCGGGCTGAATACTCCCAATTGTACTCAGCATGATATTCGAGGCGATGGTGGACCCAGGGCCACGGTGGCGTATTCCAAGCCCCCCACGCTTCACATGGGGCGGGCCATTGGACGAGGTGGTCACCCCAGATTTGGTTGCGAACGCGCCAACACCTGCCCCCTCCGAGTGGGACACTGTCTCCGCACCTCGTTCCCTCAGATCAAGAATCTGAAACGCGGTCAAGACTCTATCAGGACCTCAGCATCAGCAGGCTCACAAGACGACAGGCAAGTAGTGGTGCCATCATAACACTAAGGGGAATATTCAACGCAGATATAACCTGACGCGGTCTGGATAACCGTGCAAATAAGCATATCGGTGAGAGGGTATGGGGAAGGCCTTACTGAAGGTAGAAGATTCCATTGATCTGTCGTTACCGGTGAGCCCATCTTAGATCAGATACTGCCTGTTTGAACCCACCAAGTTTGCGATGGAGATCAGGATATAATAAAAGACACCTGAGAGGAAATGTTACTGGACCCAACAGCACGTGCATATATGCGATATTTACCCTCGCGAAGGAACGTCTGAATGAGCTTACTATTTGCTCCTCCATTTCTGATACGAATGTGGAAAGCCTTCCAAACTGTCATGGCTGTGACGAGTGTGTCGAACAAGAGCGGGGCAATCTTATCTAATAATTTAGCACGCGAATGTTAACACCCTGGACGAGACGCACAAAAAATCCTATGCAAACCATGTTTAGTAGATATCCAATCGATATGAGCTGACATTACCAAGTAGGTGCGCGGAGTGTGGTTTTGATGCTGGGAAACAGGGGCCCTGCGTGGAACTTGTGATATAAACGATTGATTTTGCCAATTTTGCACTCACATATGGGGGAGTCACGAAGGCTAAAACTATTCTGAGGGTGAATAACCAAGGGACGAACACGTGCTTAGTTCACTGACGTATCATTTGTGACGCGTCCACGTATAGCTGATATGCAACCACACCAGCTAGGGCACAAACGAGTGCCAGAAGAAGGTACACGTTGCGGTTGAAGAAAGCATATGTACGAATGAGGAGAACGGCTAGAGGCATTTTCTTGGATCAGAATTTGAATTGCAGGGAGAAAGAAAGCCTAACACTCTGACCCGACTTGGTTCCACATTGCCAAAGCGACTGGAATCTGCGCGAAACGGCAGGTAAGTCATAGAATTAGGACGACGGTGAATGCTCGCCTTGTAAATCTTTTCGCAGACCTCTTGGGTGTGATTTGTGACAAAGGCATACAAAAGATATGGCACGACCACGATGACCCAATAGCTTGTTGTAGATGTAAAATCATTGAAATAGGCGGTGCAACGATTTTCACGCACCGACAAAAGAGGTATGCGACTTTGACCGGAGTCCAGGTGGTTTTCCAGATCTGGAAGAACCCTGGGTGAGTAACAAGGGGGGGGGACAAGGCGACATACAAAACGCCATTCTCTGGGAAGGCTGATGATCCAGTCCCACAGGACGACGGCATCTATTGGCCGTGCATGTAAGGCAGGATCGACATGCATATATGCGGGTAATAAGCACTTACACATGCCTAGAGGGAAATCGGGAGGCTCAGCTGTGTGGTTGAGGAATATGTGGACGTTGGCTTGACTCACAACAAAAATAAACCTGGGTGCTAGAAAGGGAGTGAGGGGGGCACGGAAAGGCGTGTCGAAAATACTTGCACGTAGATAAAATGTTGAGCAGTTTCGATCGTGTCCCCCATCGTGCTGAGGTAGAGAAACAAGAATGTTGATGGGGGGGGAAGGATGGGGAGTGTTTGGAAGCTGGGGGAAGAAAGAAATAAGGAGGGGAGTGGCTGAATCGGAAGCACGGCGGTTCTCGAGAAGCATACCTGTCGCTCGACTGGCCGGGCCAGCTACGGCGACTCCCCCGATCTGGGCTTACTAGCGGCGAATCACTCCATCCCAACTGGTCATCCCACTTCCTCCATCAGTGACATCCTGACACCAGTCATCCAGAGAACACGGAAAACAGTGCATCCCGATTCCCTGGTTCACTAGTCTCGTGGAGCATCACTGTATGTTCCGTGGCTCGCAACACACACCGGGAAATGTGGGTCTCCCCGCGTTCTCCGCGATGCGTCACCCGAGGCCACGTGACACTTTCCTTCCCGACTCCGACACTCCGACTCAGCTTTCAACCTCTTCATTTCAGGCCCTTCAGGGGTTTCGCCAATGGCTTCTGCTGTACAAACTCTGCGATTGAGGCGCCCAGAACCTTCAAAGCCCACCCCTCCCCAGCCCACTAGGCACACTGGCATCTTACAGGACCAGCTTCGCAGGTATGCATCTAGCGCCTGGACCTGGCTTGGACTCTAACCACCGCCCAGGGCCGCTCGGAAACCATGGGTCCCAGATTTTCAGACCGCTGCCCGAATCTTGCTTCTGGTTCGTGTAGCAGGCGCAATGTACTCCAACATACAAGACTGTGATGAAGGTTAGTCTTCATTCAAGCATCCGAAACATCCACTCAATCACACAGTCTTTAACTTCTGGGAGCCTCTGCACTTCTTGCAATATGGTAATGGATTTCAGACGTGGGAAGTAACCCCTACTTTTGCAATACGAAGCTGGGCGTATATCTTGTTCCACATGCCGGCGGCCCGATTGTCCTCTATATTTGCCCCAGGAAAAGTAATGTCGGCAATTTTCAAGTTCGGCCTGGAACTTACTAGCAATTGCTCAGCGACCAGCCTTCTTTGCTGTGCGGATATTCCTTGCCGTCTTGTCTACAGTCTGTGAGGTCCGACTTTTCCGCACTGTCGTCGAAAAGATCAACGACAGAGTTGGTCGTTATCTGTTCTTCATCCTGCTATTCAATGCAGGCATGTGGAATGCTGCAACCGGTATTAATCATCCCTATCACCTCTTCTAGTCTCTCAAAGCTCCACAGCTTTCCTACCTTCCTCCTTTGCCATGTATGCTACCACACTTGCCTTCGCGTTTGCACTGGAGCCTTCTACCATCAAGAATTCGACAAGGACACTCTCTGCCACCATGTTATTCGCTACTGGAGCCATCGTAGGATGGCCATTTGCACTTGCACTCTCACTACCCTTTGTATTTGAGGAGCTCTTTGTGCCTAGTGGCGACAAAGTAGATCCTGCCTCGCATGCCAAGTGGATACGTGTACGCTGGCAGCGCCTTATCCTGGCCGGCCTTGTTTCTGCTCTCATTTTTGTAAGTTCTCTGGTCCACACACGGGAACTATTGCCGATGGTCTGTTTTACGTCAGGTCCCCGTGGTCTGTATCGATAGCGTTGCTTATGGGAAGTGGACTATCGTCCCATGGAACATTGTCCGGTACAATATCTTTGGCGATTCCGAACAAGGCCCAGACTTGTACGGGACGTCACCTTGGTACTTCTACGTTCTGAACCTCCTCCTTAACTTCAATATCGTCTTGGTATTTGCGCTTGCGTCGTTGCCTTCTCTTGCGATTACATACTATGTCGACCGCAACCGTCTCGGGTTCAGGAAACCGGGATCAAACGAAAGCTCCCCGTTTACGATCCTCGCGTTGCGTCTAGCTCCGTTGTACTTATGGCTTACAATACTCACAACACAGGCGCATAAAGAGGAACGATTTGTGTTCCCGGCATATCCACTCGTATGTTTCAACGCAGCTGTTACGGTCTATTTGCTACGTGGTTGGCTAGAAGTTACATATATCCACTTGACGAAATCTCCGTACAAGGTGGGTCGTTTTCATTGTTCATTTATTGCGCACCGCTTATTCCCTACCAACTAACAATTCCCCTACTCTAATAATAGGCCTCGAAGTCGATGGTTTTCAGCACGACCACCCTTTCTATCATCGTGGTCTCGGGGCTCCTGTCCATCTCCCGCATCCTCGCGCTATGGCACTACTATCACGCACCCCTGACTATCTTCGCTCACCTCGAGGCTTTCGAACTCCCTCGTCTCCTCAATGACACTGGTCTCCTACCGCTTCTACCCGCCGCCGTGGAGGAAAGTGACAGGCCAAGCATCGACTTTACAGTTCTCGAGCATTTCGATCTGAAGTTGTGTCTTGCAAAGGAATGGCATCGTTTTCCAGGACACTACTTGGTGCCTGATGCTGTATCCGTCGACTTTGTGAAGAGCGACTTCGAAGGGTTACTTCCTGCTCATTTCAGGTCGAGGAAGATAGGAAGTGAACCATGGTGGGATAGGAAAGGTTCTAGACACACTCCAGCCGGCTTGAATGACCTCAACAAGGAGATACACGAATACTATGTGCGCAATCTCGCGTTTTTCACCTTCACTCTTTTTTATTAATACCCTGTAGGTTCATGTGGAAGCATGCGACTACCTTGTAGATCTTGATTTCCCTCAGCATCCAACTTCCTCCAGGCATGAACCTCGATATGCCGTCGACCAACAGACATGGGAACGTGTTACATGTTTACCCTTTCTTGACGGGCCACACTCATCGCTAGTGACCAGGACGTTGTGGGTTCCTGGGCATTGGTGGAAGAGCAAAAATGAGTTTGGGGACTATTGCTTGCTCAGAAACAGAGAAAGAGTGGCCATGAAGGAGCGCGACTTCATCGCTCGTACAGGAGGAGTGAGTAGTATATAAAGGGCACAATATTTTCCATCTAGATTGTGTAGAGGCTGACACACTGACGGTCGGCTGTATTGGAATGCTAGGCACTGATAACATGCGAGCTCACACGACAATAGTGTCAAACGGACAGTCATTATGGTCTTCAATTCTATCCGCACACGCCTGACGCGTACCTCGTCTGACTTGCGCATACTATCTGCTGTCCTGCTTCCCCCATCCCCCATATTGAAAGCCGACGACTTGCTGATTTCTTCGACCTCGGGGGAGATACCAATACTTTTGGAAGCGACGACACATGCTTGCGTTGCCCTGCTCCCCCTTAGGGAGCCGCCAGGATTGTGGAACCCTGGCGAGGGACCGAAAATGATTGATAAGTCGTACACTACAATAAGGGATCTAACTTGCAACGACGAAGCCTCACCCGAAAATTGGGTGGCCGTGGAATCAGATAGAGTATGCATCGTCGCGGAACTCCCCAACGATTGCCACGCGGGACCTCCAGCCTCTGGCGGTCTGCAGAACGCATCACACCCTGCTCACTACGGTTTCCAAGTTGGTGGCAACACCGGACACACAAGCACACTGGACGACGGCTCGCTACCAATACTGGTATTTGGGAAACAGGGGGATTTTGAAGGGCTACGGGATTCTCAGGCTTCCTGTCCGAGTACAACGGCACTCACCTCCACGACTATTGTACCCAAAGAAGATCTCGACGGTGATCAACTGCCGATGATTGCCACATTCCACACGTACTCCACGTTACCAACACCAATTTTCGCGCCTCCTTCGCCGTCACCATCAGCAGATGTAATCTCACCTTCATTCACTCCAACTAGTCGACAACACCACCGTCGTCCACTCGAAAGAGCTAGAGCCGTTCGCTTTCCTGGCCGTCCAAGGTCTCCTCGATTGCAAGTCAACGAAGTTGAGGCAAATCTTGTGCGTAACGCATCCCCTTCTACGAAACATGTGTACCCTGGATGGCAGCTGGCTGCTAGTGACTCCGCACCTATGGTGTCCACTTATTCGTGCACGACTGGGGCGGTGCAGCCATTTATGAAGCACGTAGCGCTCCCAGAGGAACTTTCATGGCTAAAGCACATGGTAATCGAGTTGTGGATCGATCAAGAAGGGTTTCGATCAGTTAGGCCATGCATGCAACTAATAGGCTACTCGCCACGAACCCGTTCACTACACCCTTACGAGTCTGCTGAGAATGCAGTGTCCGACGTGACTGCAGGGGTTGCTGAGTTCATGCCGACGAAGCGGGAAACGTTCGCATTTCATTATGCGACGCTGGACAGTCCGCCGACACTTAGAATGGTATCGGTAGCAGGGGACGAGTCTCGTGATTATATTTCCAGACAAGCAACTCTCAGTGTCAAGGCCAACGGTGTGTACACTGTGCTCGGAACAGAAACTTTCATAACGTCGACACTCAACTGCGATACACCCGGGTCTCGCCTTCAGAACGTGAGATTGCGCTGGAAGTTCGATTACCTTGTCAGCGATCGCAAGGTGGACGGAACTGGAAAGACTCTCCCTGGGGAGAGGTCCTTGACCCCACTAACGTTTTCCTGCTCGCCGTACCTACTCCATCCATTACAAGGGAAGAAGGCCGGGCTGATGCATATCATGAAAAAGAATCTGGTACCGAAGCTAGGGTCCCAGAAGCTGGAGCCACCGACCGACGCACCGAGTCGCGGCATCCTCCCGGGGACCTCTCGCCATCTCGAGAATGGGAGAGATACCGCTACGCACGCCAGATCTCGCTCTGATGCCATTGCTAGAGGTGCACATTATCCGCATGCACGACTCCCGCAGGATACTGGAATTAGAGGGGGAACTACGCAGGGTATGGATCGCGTACAACGTGCCCGTCGACGAAGGGCATCATCTGCGGGGGAGGACAGCTTGACTCGCTCGAGGTTGAACGAACCCAAGGGGATGTTCATGCATGATTAACTAGAGTTGTATTATGTAAACTGGATTTACAGTTTCATTGGATGGTCGACCCCGCGAGCTTCTGCCGCCAGCCAAACCTCTGCCTTACACCAACACGCAACATGTCCCTTACGCATGTCAACTCAGTGCCCCAGCTCAACGGCTTACTGTCGAATTCGAATAAGCTGACAGTATGTGATAACTCACCTTTGCGCGAGACCGGGCCAATTCATCGCACCATAGGTTATCGACTTCCACGCAACCTGGTGATTGTCTTGCCTATCTCAGACGGCTGGCAGCTTCTAACCGATGCCGACAAGGTGTGGTCCTTGTCATGCCATCGCACCATCGTTTGAGGCGCTGGCGAAGGAGTATCCTGATGTAAACTTCGTCAAGTGTGATGTCGACGCTGCGAGGGACGTGGCATCCGCGTACAAGGTCACCGCGATGTAAGGAGTTCTATCCCCTATGTTTCCCATATACCAACCACAACTCGTGGGTCTCAGGCCAACATTCGTCTTCTTGCAGGGTTCCAAACAGATCCACACGATTCGCGGCGCTGACCGGACGTACGTGTTGATTCGTTAACTCTCACTTCAAGCACTGGAAATTCGGTTCAGGGGATTGCAAAATGCCGTGAAACGATTCGCGAACTCGTCTGGCACTGGTGCCTTTTCCGGCCAAGGTCACACTCTTGGGGGAACACCGCCCCCAGTAACACACGACCTCGCAACTACTGCATCGTCAATCTGGTCGAACATGGATCCACCTCTCAAAGTCCTTTTGGGCCTATTAGCCGTGTATGTATTCTTTTGGTTGATGTAGACATTCGGGACACGGGACCCATTATGGCGGTCCAATTCTACGTGACATTTTCCTGTTTTCGCTAGCACTTGACTGTTTATAAAGCCTTTGGAGCCCAGAAGTGGATAATGAGAATACAACGACAGATAGATTTGTCTCGTCTGGCAAGAAGGCTGGAGCAATATCGCTACAACTGCGAAATTACATTTTACAATGGGAGTGTTGACACGGGGATGCATTTCACTGTTTAATGGAGGAGCGGTCTAATGGAAACCTGGGATCGCGGGCTCAGTACCATGGCAAGGTATGATAGGCTTCGTGTACTTACTTCCCCAACCCAACGCCTGGAACGCCTGACGGGCCGCTTCTTCCTTTGCCGCTTTCTGATTCCTGCCTGTCCCAGAACCTCTGAGTTGGCTGTTAACTGCGAATGATATAAGTCAAGATCAAGGGGAGGTGCAATAAGCGCTCACCCAAGCATTTGACTGCCCAACGAGGCTGGTGGGCTGGACCCTCAGACTCAGCTTCCCAGCTGATAACAAGGCCGTGCTGGGTGCACGTTTGGTTTAACAAAGCCAGCGTATTGACCTGTGGCACCCCTCCTCCTCTTGGCACGGGAGCTGGTACGGGTGGAGGAGGAACAGAGGGAGGTGCCGGTGCAGTGCTTGAGGTGTAAGGCGGTGGAGGCGGAGGAACAGCAGCAGCAGTATTACCTCCTGGTGCCGAAAGGGGTTCAGATTCGGGGCTGACCAGACGACTGATCCAGGTGAGGAGTGTAGGAAGTCCCTTCTGTACATACACTGCTCCCACATAGGAGCTGAAGAGGAGACGCTCTTCCTACTGAAGATGAATACCTCTACGACAAACTATGGGACTTATCTTACGGTCGGATCGTCGAGCCTGGATCGATCCTCAACCCCTCTCACCCTGGACTTCAAGTTGTAACAGGTGAGCCAGTGCTTGATGTGAGTATCGTCCATCAATTCTTTATGCTTTTCCTGTGGCAAAGTCATAAGAGCATGGGCCGTGTGGCATGGTATACGGATCTGCAACATACGGAGAGATCTGATGCAGGGATGAAAGGCGTTCGTTGAAACAAGGTGTACATGATGGTCATGCTGAGCACGGTGTGGCCGAGTTCAGCGAGACGGTCCGCGCCGCCATGTTCCGTGTTGTCGGGGGGTGGTGGGCTGTTTCTTTGAGGCGGACGTGTGAGGACATCGAGGAGGAGATCCCCGTCGATGGGCGGGAGTGCTGGGATGTTGTTCATGCCCAAGTCGCGATCAAACTCGATATGGGCGCCGTCATGGACATGCTCATCACGTGCTTTTGTCTTCCTCCTCCTCCTCCCTCCATGACGCATCCGCTCGTACCAGAGCGTTTCGTCGACGTGCCCTCTCAGCGACTTTATTATCTCAGTCTCGGTTGTCTACTGCAGGTCAGCCCATTCCCAACCACACCCCTTCTTGCCACTCACCCTTCTACAAGGCTGTCAAGGTATTAGACGTACTCCAAAGTCTGTTTGCTTCGGGTGAACCAAATTCCTATGCCTATGGCAGAAAGTGGTTTTGTCTCGACTTTGCATATGTCGCTCTCCTCTCTCAGCTTCGGATACCACGCCTCACTTATAGCAAGGCCATCGTCGCCCTCCAGATCCTCTCCTTGTGGTTCCTCGATGGCTTGTTGTTTGGTGCCATAAGTCTTCATCTTGGCTCAAGTGCATCCACTTCAGGTGGATATCAAGGGATACAAAGTAGTTTCCTTTCTTCTTCCCCCGTGAACGCGCTCACTTGTCGTGCAGAACATCCCGACTTGTCTGCGACCCCCGAGCAGTTCCACTTCCTTGACATGCTCTCCCCCTCTGGTCTGCTTTCCATGCTATCAGACGCTCCCCGTGGCGATCAGCACTTGCTTGGCCAACACACAGTCCGCATGTCACCAATTAGCACCGCACACCTTAACCCGGACGCGCTCACCTTCTGCCTGTCGCCTCCTTCACACTCCGTCCTCATCCCTATTCTCGTCAACAACACCACTCCGGCAAATGTTCGGTACTCTTTTACGCCCTTGACTTATGTCGAGGGCCTGTCTGGCACTGGTCGCATAGAGCATATTGAACTCAGTGGAAAAGACCTCAGAGCAATCGAACAGGCTCGACTTGAGGGCCTCCAATCTGTTCGTGCTCATTCCACCAACGATGAGTATGAAGATGACGAAGACGAAGATGATACCCTATCCCCCTCTGATTCTCAGTTGCAAAAGACTCAGTCGCTGGCCCATATACGCGTAACCAAACCGGGAACTATTCGATTAGAGAGAATACTCGATGGCTCCGGGGTGGCCGCTCGACTTGCTCACCCTCTGGAAGTCACGATTGTCCCATGCCCCACTGCATTTTACACAGACGATTCCATTGTCCAGCCAACCAACGCGGTTCGCTGTCAGGGGGATACTTCAGGTGTCGACCTGACCATCGATATCCGCGGGGTACCGCCTCTTAGCCTCCGCTGGTCCAAGTATGTCGATGGGAAAAAGGAGAGTTTCCTCGTTGAAGGCATTGAAGACAGCAACACAGCATCTCGTTCACATGCAGATTCACGTGATGTTGTTAGAACCTCCTCAAAAATACCTCAAGTACTTAAAGTTCCTCTCTCGTTTCCTGTGGAGTCCTTAGGGAGAGTCACGTTCGTCTTGGAGAGTGTCATTGACGGCATGGGTAACATCGTCCTGCTCGATCAAGATGTTACCAGTGAAACCACCCTTCGTGAACTGGCGTTGAATCCGAAAACAGCACGATCGCTGAACATTCTTCGACGTCCTAGTGTTTCTTTCCGGAACTGTGGTCCAGGAAACCCGGTCTCTTTACTTATTGGTTCAGGCGCACCCTTGTCTCTCCAGGTGACTGATTCAGATCCATTGGATGCCCCGTGGAACGTCGACGTCAAGTTTGACCCATCGGAGGATGGCAAAAGCGGTGGCAAATCTATCAAGCCATGGAAAAATTCATTCCAGACCCAGCAATCCTCGCTCAGTTTAAGTGCTAGTGTTGCAGGAGAATACACAATCCTCGGAATACGGGGAAAGGTACGAA
Source organism: Boletellus pseudochrysenteroides (assembly GCA_038090975.1). Classification (NCBI taxonomy): domain Eukaryota; kingdom Fungi; phylum Basidiomycota; class Agaricomycetes; order Boletales; family Boletaceae; genus Boletellus; species Boletellus pseudochrysenteroides. The sequence continues at coordinate 28,005 of JBBPNQ010000045.1, forward strand.
CCTGATCTCCGCAAAAAAGATACACATGCTCAAGATCTCACAGTGGTGCGAGGGTGATGTCCTCTCCCCAGAGACGTGTAAGGTCGTAGAAAAACCTATGCCAACGGCCGAAATTGAATGGAAGCGAATTCACGAGTGGTGCGTGCGCTTTTTCTATCCCGTATCACCGAATCCGCTGATCGCTGCCAATAGTTCGGGTGACACTGGTGTTTCAGCTTCCCTCATATTTCATGGCACCCCTCCCTTCCAGGTTTACTATCGCACACAACGTGACAAGGAAGATCCACGTGACCTCTTCAAAACCTTCACGAGTTCACGGGGTGAACTCACATTGCAACCCGAACATAGCGGTCACTACTTCTATACATTCTTGCACCTGAGCGATGCAAACTACAAAAAAGTGGAGCTCCAGGGTCCGAGCATTGACCAGATCGTTCACCCCCTAGCGGCTGCTGACTTTGTTCCAACTGCTGGCACCGGACGTTCCAAGCACATGGTAAACAGTTGTTCTGGGAATATGGTCGACATTGAAGTGGACCTTCGGGTGAGTCACTTGATGTTTTTCAAGGTATCATTTGTAAACTATTGTTCCCAGGGAACAGCACCGTGGAATCTGGAACTAGAGATAGTTGGCCCTCGGGCTACTGATCGCTTGGAGATTCGCGACATAAAGTCATCGCCTACGCGTGTACAGGTACCTATTCCCTACAAAATTGACAAGGAAGGTGGTACTTTTGAAGTGGACCTGGGTAAATTCCCACAAGTCTCGTAACGAACTTTCTCACTTATTACCTCCCTAAGTGAGCGTTGAGGATGTTTATGGATGTAAACGCTCCATCTCTGCCCCTGGCATTTCCGTTAATGTTCGAAGAGTAAAGGTATGCTATTGGTTATTCCGCAACGTTGGATATTGTTGTCACACTCTTTGCTAGCCCACCGCTAAATTCTACATAAAGAACGGTATCAATCAAGTCACGATCCTAGAGGATGACGAAACTGAAATACCTTTGCGGCTTACGGGCGACGGGGTATGTTCTTCTTACAAGGATTGATAGTGGTGTTGATAGGCTATCACAACACAGCCATGGACGGTCAAGTATCGCCGTGCCGAAGAGCCCGAGTCAATCCGGACCGCACATTTACGTTCTCCAAACGACCATATTCGTGTCAAAGACAAGGGTTCATATGAGCTTCTCGAGGTAGGCGACCCCCCACTATGAAGTACTAGCTTTAAGCACCCTTGACAGGTGTCAGATTCCCAATGTCCAGGCTTTGTCATCGTCGACGAAAATAAATATTATGTAGATTGGGTGCCCCGTCCGTCTGCCAGACTGGAACCACAAACGCTGTCGACGTTTGAAACATATAATCGTTCCCATATACTTCCGCCAATTTGCCAAGGTCGCGATGACCATGTTGACCTGGATTTGACAGGTATGGAGAGAAATGTAAACATTTGATTAACCTTGATTATTTTTCCCAGGTCGCCCCCCTTTCCAAATTATGTACAATATTGCAATGAAGGACGAATCAGGAGTTGGTACGATCGTTTTGGACCAACCGACTTTCAGCAGCATCCAGCCACGAACACGTTTCCAACTTCATACTTCTAGTTCCGGGCGCAAATACTACGAAGTGAAGCAGGTTGGTGATGGAGCGTATCCACTCCACAAACACAAGAGTGTCGTGATTCCACGCTCAGAGCGACTGGTCTTTGAGCAAGAAGTCCTTCCTAAGCCCTTCGCAAAGTTCAGGAACGATAATCGCATGTCTTTTTGCCTCAATGACGTCCTTAGTTCCCAAGATCTAACGTCAACCGATGGCACGATCCTCCTCGAGGGTACACCTCCATTTCAGCTCCACCTATCAATCAAAAACCTTGCTGCTAGCAAGGTACGACATGAGACTGTGGAAGTACGCGATAAGGTTTGGAAGTTGGATTTACCGTCCTACTACTTCACGTCCATAGGACCCTATCAAGTGACAATCGAAACCGTACACGACTCTTCACACTGTGAGCAGGCTGAACTCGACCCCTTGCGGCGTTCGATCTGGGTAGATGTCGCCGAAACGGCCGCTATCATCCCCTTGGACAAGAAGAAAGACTTCTGTGTAGGCGATGTGACTCAGTTCCAGCTGGAGGGGACACCGCCCTGGATAATTGGGTGGGTTGGCATACACACGACGTTTACAGATATTGCTCAACAATGGTTCGATAGGTACCGAGTAAATGGTAAATCCTACGCACAGGAAGCGAAAATGTCCCCATGGTCGATCGTTCAGCAACAAAGTGGCGAGTTCATTGTCAGCTCTGTTGCCCACCAGCAAAAGATGTGCAAGGCCGCTATCGCCAACCTGCGCATGAACATTCACTCGTTGCCGTCGGCCCAGGTAGGTCACGGAAAGCGCATATACCAAGACATACATGAGGGTATGGCTACTGTTGTCCTGGCATTTGACTACGAGTGTTCACCACCGCTCATAGGTGATCAAGCCGAGATCGTGTTCACATTAATTGGCGAACCCCCCTTCACCTTCACATATCAACGTGCAGAGCCCAGCCCCAAGAAAGGAGGCAAACCTGGCAAGGTCCTCGAGACCCACACAGTCTCGGGCGTAATGGCGCATGAGTACTCCGTCTTTTCAGCACTTGAAGGTATACTTGGATCAAGACACAGGGTTTCACTCTACTGATGAGTGTTCTACAGGGACGTGGACAGTGACGTCCATCTCAGACCGCTACTGTCGGTATCCATCGTTGCAGGAGGGACTTGAACAACCAAGGCACTGAGGTGTCTCTAGAATATTGCTTGTTTCTCGCATATCTGCGCACTTGTAGCTCTAGTTCAATAGTCATTTTACACGCCACGTTCATACCCTTCCTTGCAGAACCGGATCAAATGAGATTGCAAAACAATGGTCGAGAGTGATGTACAAGTTTCCACAATGGACCCAAATGGCTCTACACCTGAACGGACGAGATGTAGAACCACTTGGAGACTGGGATGACATTAGATTTAGCCGACGACAGGCAAGATCCAAACTTACTTGAAGGATCAATGGGAGCGGGGGGCTTCCTCGAGTCCGGAGGGATGCTGATGTAGGTGGGGTCGTAGGGGTCGGTCTGGCCGGGGCCCTGAACTGTGAGGTTACGACTACGAGAGTTTGGAGTGGGTCCACACATGAACCATGATCAGGTTAAAATGAACGCACATCGAGAGGTCGTATGAACCACACTTGGCTGGGGTTTCGCCAGTAACAACCAGGCGGCGCCATGCCTCGTGGCACTCGTGGATGATCTCAGTTGCATATTTTTTGTTCTTGGCCTCACCCGAGAAAGCAAAGGCGTTCTCGCCCTTGCCATCGGGGATCTTGTAGATCCTGTATTCATCCGTTGGTAGACACACCTTTCGCCTCGGGGGAAAAGAAGTACCTGAACCACTCGTTGGTAGCCCTGATCAGGCCGGGAAGGTGACGCTCGACATCTTCAACGTCGTTGAGCTTTGAAGCGAGGGGGTCGTTGATATCGACGACAATGACTTTCCAGTCTGTCTCGCCTTCGTCGAGCAAGGCCATGATACCGAGGACCTTGACCTGTTTGACCTGGCCAGTGTAACCGACCTGCTCGCCGATCTCACAGACATCGAGCGGGTCGTTGTCGCCCTTGGCCTTGGTCTCTGCATGGACGATGGTGGGGTCCTCCCAGGTCTGGCAGAGATCAGCGTGGGCGGCGACGACCATGGTTGAGGTGGCGGTGGGGACACACCTGGGGAAAAGCGCCGTAGTTCCAGATGTAGCCATGGTGGGGGAAGCAGTTGCGGACAAAGCGCAAGCGACCCTTTTTGATGTCCTGTTTGATGGGGTTGAAGGGCTCCTCCTTGGAGATTTCCATCTTGGCGTTGGTCCAACGGGGAACCTCGACGATCATGTTGTAGATGTCATTGTTCTGGTCGGCGAAAAGCGGGACGTCGTGCCAGAAGGAAAAGGCTTGACCGTTTCGTTCGATGTACACTCTGTGATCTGCTATCTGGTCAGTGCCGCGAGGAGGCGAGGGCGAACCGAGGGCGAACCGAGGGTGTTGGGTGCACCGATGAGGCGCGGGGAGTACGCTGTCGGGGTGTGAGGGGCACGGGGGAGTTGGACGGACGAGAGGACGCACGGGACGCCATGGACGGTCTGGCTGAGAGATGGCGGAGATGCTGGGAGAGGCGAAACGCAGCGTTTGACGGAGGCCCGGTCATATCCGTGCTATATGTACGTGTCCAAACAGCGACCACTACTACGTCTCGAAAACAGCCCGTTCAAGTCCAGCCGAAGCAACAGCCGCTCTACATGCCGCCGTACCTCCCCGTTCCATTCGTTTCCCCTCCCTCTGACAAACGTCCGCTGAAACACCGTCTGGTTCCCTGTGCTCGCCATCATGGACGCGTCCCCCGCTGCAGTAAACGGCTGTTGGCAGGTCGACAGCGACAGCTGCGCGTAGAACGAATCTAGAAGCGTATGCAGACTCTGTCGCCGCTTCAGCAGTGCTTTACTCGGCGCACACGACGCCCACCTTGTTGATCTCCGACACCACCTGCAGTCGCTCCTGGACCATCACACCTACCTTGTCGTCACCTGCCGCGAGACTGCCTTCAAACAGCAATGCCGGAAGCACGTCTCCGCCCCATCGCTCAACCTGTGCCACGAACCGCTCGCAGACCTCGAAAATAGGTCGGAGGATTGCAGCAAGAGTCGGATGCGATAGCAAGCATCCCGTCACGAGACGCTCTAGATAGGTGGTATGGAGGTTCCTGAGCGTCGTAAAGCCGACACATGTCCGATCAGTGTTCGCCCCCGTATCTATGCCGTGCGAAGTCTTGCCTCCGACGCTCTCCGATCGTGCATGCTGGTGTCCGCTGAGCAGTTCCCGGAACCGCCTAAACTCCACGTCGATGACATCCACCATGACGTACCCAAACAGACTGTCAAGAAACCACCCCATGTCCCTCACGACTCCCCAGCCGCAACGAAGCAGTTGTTTCCGTACATCGACGTCCTCCGTGGTCCCACCCTCTCCAAGGCCTGTCCACCTCCGCCGGGCTCGCTGAGCATTCGACAGCGACGTCCAGCATGTATGGATACGAGTGTGCGTTTTACGCAACGACGAGAGATAGTTGAACAGTGCCGAATAGATCTGCAGATCCGAAGAGTGAAGGAAAAGGTCAAGGGGCCAGGTTACGCTGTACGTGAGAACCAGAGTGGTCCCCAGAAGGAGGTCATCAAATGAAGTGGGCTCTCCAAGATGGCTGGTCGTTGATGATGAGAGCATCTTGTCGCCAAGAGATGGGAGCAGGGGCCGGATTGGCCCTGAGGGCATTTGGAATTTGAGGTGCAACAAGGAGGGATCATGCTGGGCCGTCGTCCCCAGGGATGCTCTGAGGAGGGCAAGATTCAAGTCCTGTTCCTTGATCATAGACGTGCCACCAGAACGCGCGGTCAAGCGGGATATTTTGAGGCGTTCAATGTCTCGTATGAGGGCAAGGCTGAACTCCCCGTTGCGCAAAAGGAAGTAGTTTGCTCTACAAATGTGAGCACTAGCACGATCTCGAGCTGTGATGTGCTTACAGTGACACGACAGATTCTTCTACATCCTTGTGCGTGAGGACATTCAGCCACAGCCATTCGCTCACGTTCGTCCGGATTTGAGAAATAATCAGGTCAAATCCATACTGGTCTTCAGGTAGCACGGTGTCTAGTAAATTGGCATGCTGTAGGGCTTGTTCTCGTGGAATCTGACTTTCCCATTTCTTCATTTTTACCGTTGCGATGGCTCGCCCGACATAGATGATAGATTCGCGTGACTGGTGAGATACGCACGAGGGCATCGAGCCTTCGAGAAGCGTGTAGCTGTTCGACGCCAGAGGGTCGACGGATGACAGGGACCCATGGACCAAGAACGCAGCCAGCTGCCCGCGCCACGTACGTTGAACCGCGACTGCCAATGAGGACATGATCCGGGAGATGCGATGCACGCCCGTCTTTGAGCGGGTGAGCAACAGATCGATCAGCGGACCGGGCTGCCACTGGTCTTCAGACTCGAGCTGCGTCATCAAGGACTCGAGTGCGGCGAGCGGCGCATCCCATTCTGCAAAGATTGCACGCACCGCGGCGAGTGGGACGAAGAATGCCTGGCCGACGAGTTCCGGGTCACGATGGAGGATTTTGGCCTCGGTGTCTACGACCAGACTCTCGTAGTCGTCCTTGAGAATCTGGTTGAGTGTCGCGCACAACGCACAGACGTATCGCGAGCGCGAGCGCGAAAGCGTTTCAGACGCCTTTTTGATTTTGCGATACCTGAGGGCGATCTGGCCGAGTACTTGGAGACATTGCTCCTCGCCAGGGTGTAGAAGAGGGCGAAATGCGGGGTTTAGGCTGTAATCAGAAGTGAAGAGCGACGAGGAGTGGCCGGCAAGGACGAGCAAGACCTCTGCAATCATCTGCGGCGCTGCACAAAGACGATGGCCAACATTCCACGCGTGTCCTTCGCGGTCGACAACGGCGACGACACGATCATTCACAGCCACCACCGCCATCCCGGACAACCGTCTCCCCATGTCCACCACCGACTCCCAGATCCTGGAACGGCAGCCGGGCAAGGGAATTCACCTCCAACTTGCTCTGGACGACGCGTTCGCCGACGGTGACGACCAGTCCTTTGAGTTCAGTTCCGCAGCCGTTCGTCAACATGTTGCCGAGCAAGCACACTGGGCGGCGACAGAGACCAGCTCCATCGACGAAATCGACACCCTTATATCAACGCTTTACTTGGATGGCAGCACCCGGAGCTCCAAGTCGGACTCGGCCAGCGTTGCCTCGCGGTCGCATACGCCGGTCGAACACGAGTCATCACGCGACCTGTCGAACGTTGCATCATCGGAGCCCCACAAACAGGCGGACCGTCGTGGCGGAAAGCACTACGATACGGAGGAACCCGCTCACCCAGCCGTGTACATCGACGTCTCTAAACCCCCATCGAGCCGCGTCTCTGTCGTAGCACCGGCTGAGAATAGCGCTGCAGCCTCTGATGGAACGCAAACCCCCAGTCCTGAGCCGTCGGCAGTGGATTTGCCCGCGATGACCACTCCCTCCTCACTTCCAAATACCCCACTTCCTCCACCTCAAAGTTACAGATTGTCGCGTTCAACCGGACCAACTATGTTGCAGAAGGTGGTAAGCAAAACGCGTCCACATTTTCTACCCCCAAAGAGTCGGCAAGAAGACCTAAAGCACCTTGCTGATTGGGAAGCCATGATGAAGCAGAGTCGGGCGGCAGGTAAATCCGGTTCACCTCGCCACTATCCCTTTCGCTGAAGCGGGTATCACAGAACAAAAACGGAGAAAGGCTTTACAAGAACGCAGGTTAGCTCGCGAACTTCGAGTCGAGCAATCCATTCATGTATGGGAGAAGGTGATAGCCCCTGACTGGCGTGTCGTACATCGAGATCCTGGCCTTCGCAAACTATGGTGGAATGGAATTCCTACAAAATTACGTGCCTCGATGTGGGAGTGTGCTGCAGGCAATGCACTAACTCTGAGCAAAGGTACATCAGTCGTCAAGAGGTGACAATTTTGATTCAATTCATGGGCCCTTTTTTAGATAGTTATCGCACATGTCTCTCGCGCGCAAAACGGGCCCTGTCTTCCGGTGTTTTTCCTGAAGAAACATTTCAGGCGATTGAAGATGACATACTTGTCACACTCCCTGCTCTCCATATTTTTCACCCGGAGAGTGGCCCTCTGTACCAAGACCTGAAGGATTTGCTTTGCGCATGGGTCGTCTCGCGTGCGGATGAAGGCTTGGGATATATTCCTGGAACGTCAAGGATAGCTGCCATGATCCTTATCAACATGTCCGCACCACAGGGCTTCGTAGTCATGAGAAATCTGCTGGAACGACATTGTCTGAGATCCTTTTATGGGGGCGCGAACACAAAAGAAGACGTGAGTTGGATTAATGGAAAACGACACAGTCTGACTGAATCACAGCACCCAGGTCGAGGCATATTATCGGTGAGAGCTTCGTGATACCATGGTTTGTGCGATGTTCAACGTTGGGAGTAGGATTTTTGACACTCTGCTGGCTGACAGCATGCCAAAGAGTGAGTGATGTCTACTTGCGCATACGTGCGATAGCGATGGAAGGTTTACGTGAACTCAGTATACTTCAACTTTAAGCAGCACCAGATATCACCAGCTGCGTATCTCCCCAGCTGGCTAATACCGCTATTTCTGGATCATTTGCCATTCGAAGCATGCGCCAGATTATGGGACGTAATAATGCTCGAGGGCGACTCGTTTCTGTTCCGCGCGGCACTCGCCGTTCTGGCAGTTTTAGAGCCACGACTTTTTTTCCCTGAACGACAAGAACTCCTTGAACTTCTCAAGTGAGTCACGATACAAATTTAACCTTGCATACTGACTGGGCCGTGTTACTCTGTCTCAGTGGTGAGAATAGAGCCGCCATTGAGGTCGCTCGACGCGACGGTTGTGCTCTAGACGGTGGAAAATACGAGATATATGGAGTTGATGAGGAAAAATTCTGGGATCGAATTGACAGTATGGGTGAATGGTGGAGGGAGACAACATGGAGGAGGTTGACACAGCGAGAATTGCCGGACCTATAGCTACAGACTCTGGTATTTTCAGTATCGCACAAACTAGCGGATGCATTGCAATTGTCACCCTACACTGTCTTCATCATCTTCTACAGCAATTTTATAGAGTGCATACATCTTTCTCCGATTTGTATCTCTAGTATCCTCAGCGCTCGCAACGGCGAACAATTTTTGCAAGATGACCTCTCGTAGTGTGCTGTGAAGCATTGAGCCGTCTGTGTGGGGTACATCTGCACAGGCATTCGGGAGGATTGTGGGATACTCAGGGGCTGACACTCGTGCCCGTTTGCGAGGGTTTGACGTTCGTGGTCGCAATGCGGTAAGTAATGGTCTGAACAACGATTCTTCAATGTGCTTGTACGTCGTGTTTGTCCGTGCGTGGGCGGCGAGGGATATGAAAGGGGACACTAATGTGAGGACGGGGACAGGAGTGGGCGAGTCAGAAGCGGACAAGGCCTTCTCCAGTTCCTCTAAGTATATCTCTGCCAGATGGAAGGTAAGACCAGTTGGCACGCGTACATCTGCGGGGCTGGGGCAACAGATCAATTGATGGAGAAGAGTGAGGAAAGAGAGATTACCAGAGTGGACCACCTGCATTTGTGAGTATAGAGGTATATTCTTGAAGAGAGGAGGGGTCCCATTTGGCTCGTATGAGGAGCCTGAAGGAGGCATTGACGAAACGCCGGACAAGCATGTAGTACTTGTCCATTCTGGGATAAGGTTGAGCAGCGAGCGGTATTGGAGACGCGTACAGTACACACCGCAGACGGTCTATTCCGTTCCATTCCCTGACAGTGGTGATCCAGAAGCCCTTGAGGAAAGTCAGTGAAGACGAGATGCTGGTGATCGTCAGGAGAAGCTCGGCCAACTCCTGGGCGAGGTCCTGCTGTACGCGAGGCTTGTCGGACATCCAAAAACCTGTGACAGAGGTGAGGCGACTGGTGAGGGAGTGAGAGGCAAACTTGCAGTAGAACAGCCCCTTCCACAACTTTGCGATCTCGATTTCTGGGAGGGCATTGTTTTCGGGATTAGAGAAGAACAAGGCGAGGCGGTTGACGGCATTATCCCTTGTTTTCTTGTCTACCAAGATATGCTGAGTTGCAAAACGGTCTGAGAACAAAAGACACACCAGACGATGCGAGGTATTTGGCCAACGGCGGCGACGAGGGAGACATGTCTATTTCTCGATCGGATCGGAATGCGGAAGTGAGATGTGATCCATGGTCACGTGACGCGGTAGACCAGGGAAGTGGGGGGTTTTCAAAGCCGGACACGACGCGCAAGATGAAGGGACCCATCACCTGCCATGGTCCGCTCCTCCTCCTCGTCCTCCTCCTCGACCATGCCCACTGACAGTGACAGTCCTCGACGTGTCTCTTGGAAAACCCGCCGAGGGTGTCCAGGTCAATCTTCAGCGTTATCGCAAACGGGCTGACTTTGGCGTGTTCGATCCCGTCTCTCAGCAGTTCAGTTCCATTTTCCTTCTCGAGATCTACCGACGACCCTTTGCTTTTCAGCGTCACCGACGCCGATGGCCGCTGCATGACACTCCTCCCTCCACGCGACTCCGAGGAGGCACAACTAGCACCCCATTTCCAGATCGCCGCTGGCATCTACAAGGTCGTTTTCAAGCCACAAGAGTATTTCGAGAAGACGGGGAGAAGCTGTTTTTATCCCTGGATCGAGGTCATCAACCCAACACATGTCTCTTCCTTGCTGACCGGCGACCACACAGATCCCCTTTCGAATCGACAATCCAGACGAGCATTACCACATTCCTCTCTTGATCAGCCCGTATTCATACACCACCTATAGAGGTAGTTGATTCACAACGCAGCACGATTATACTTGTACATTGTCCTCGCTTGTGTACCCAGCCATAAAGTGCACGCGGTGGTGGACTCTAATTCCCGAATGCACAAGGGCTATTGTACGAGTACTCTCGCATATTGCACTCCCTTGATATGCACTCCCCGCATGGAAGACTTGACATTCTGGATAAACACATCTCGGTTCTTCCGCAGCTCTTCCGCAGCCTCTGCAGCCTCGTCAGCAAACAGCGACTGGAACTGGTCATGGCCCCCCCACCTTTGTTCAATGGATCGTCCGCGTTCGGCTCCAAAAACAGATACTGTAGTCCGACCATCACCGAGTTCAGATTCAGTACTGGCTTCCAGTCTTCCCGAAGAATATTCAGGCAGACATTGCCCTCTAGGTCTACGTTGGGATGATATATCTTGATACCGTGAGCATCTCGTGAGCCAAGAACACTGGAAACGCGTACGGTTTGTGTGCACTTGACCTTTGGTGGCTCATGGGGGTAGTTGTTGTTGATCGTAAACGAGAAAACGAACGCGCCGCCGCGATACATCCCTGCATGGATGCCAGATAAGCGTCAGAGCCAGATAAGACACGTGTTTCCAAACCTTCGTCCGGCGTAATGGTGAGCGTAAAGTTCAGGAGATCGGCTGGGTCGGGAAAATGTGTCTTCATCGTCGGTGGCAGGTCAAGCTCGGTCAAGTCTGGTACATTGATGAGGCCAACAGGGCATCCGTTGGGAGTGGCTCAACAGACCTTTCTGCACGCGTATCTGTGCGGCGCTGGTCTTTGGCTTCCTCTTCGCCGCCGCATCCTCGTTCTTCTTCATGCTTAGGATCTGTGCGAGAGATCAGTCATCGGGCTGGTCGGTGGCAGCGGTGCAGACCTTCAACATCGTGAGCTATGCGTTGTGAGATGGTGGGGTGAGGCAGAAATGCGGCGGCAGGTGCCGAGAGCTGGTGCATGGCCCTCATCATGTCCAATCTATCAGAGACGTTGCCAGTCATCGACCTCGACCTCTTTCTCTCAGACCACGACAGCGCCGAGCGAGTGCAACACGAATGCATAAAGGTATTCACACCAACCTTTGCGTCCAAGCGTTCAAACGCACATTCCCTGTTAGGCTGCCAACGCTCTGATAACGTACGGGGCCCTCCTCGTGCACGACTCTCGCGTTTCAGAAGAGGACAACGATGCCTTTCTCGATCTCGTCGAGGACTACTTTGCACAACCACTCCGAGAACTCAGAAAGGACGAGCGTCCCGAGATTTCATATCAGGTCGGGGCTACCCTCGAGAACACCGAAAAGCCAAAGTGTGCCGTTCACCAGCCCTGCCTCGACGTCATCGCCCGCCTCAATCCTGCAGAGAGACCCTTGGACATCTCTGGTCACCACCCGGATCCCAAGTGTCGGTTCTTTTGGAAAATGGGCACTCCGCCTCCATACGAGACACAATACCCTGTGCTAAATGCACCTAATGTTATTCCTCAAGCCCCTGTCTTCAGGGACATCTGGCAGCCCACCATGGAGAAGTGGGGCCGGTACATGAAGGATGCGTATGATGCTCTCCTTTCATCCACACCGCCGCTTACATGGGCCTTTAGCGTCGAAAACATTGCAGAGATGACCGCGATTGGCCTCGGACTCCCCCGAGGCGCTATCAAGGAGGCAGGGAAATACGGGCGAGTGTGCACCCATCCTCTGCATCATTGCGCCTTGACTGGATTCGTACAGATCCCATTTACTGGGCCCTACTGCCTCTGATCTCGCCAAGTACGGGAAGAAAGATACCATTCTGGCAGGATTTCATACCGATCTCAATTGTCTCACCATCCACGGTCGTTCCCGATACCCTGGCCTCCATATCTGGGCGCGGAACACTGGAAAGCGCATTCCCGTCAGATTTCCCCCAGCTGGACGCTATCTCCTCGTGCAGGCAGGAAAGCAGATCGAGCATCTTACCGGGGGCCTTATCAAGGCTGGCTTCCATGAAGTGGTCGTGAACGAGGCCACTATCGATGTGAGTCGTGTGCGGACACAGGACTTCTTGACACCCACTCTTTTCAGATCATTTCGAAACGCAAGCTTAGCCACCCAGATCGGCCTCTTATCAGAATCTCATCGACCTTCTTCTGGCACCTTTCTTCTGATTACGATCTCTCCCCTCTACCGACATTGATAGAGCGTGCAAAGACGCTCGAGGCGGTTCCTGATGCGGAAATCGCGAGTTTGTATCCCCCGGTGAAAGTAGGACAGCAAGTCCAGAAGTAAGCAACCTGCGCCTTCCATCGAATGGTGCGACTGAGATAGCACCGCAGCGAACTCAAACACTTAGCCCTTATGGCTTGAGTACGATCTCATCTCAAGTTTTCACCCCTCACTTGTAACCTTCCCCTGTACAACTGAAGTTGAATTCAATTATTGTTAGTGTATGTGACGATTACGATGGATACAATTAGTTTCGGCGGGGAATCGCAGCCCCAAAGACACGAAGGACGCTTTGAAGCTTCACAGTCATCTCGTCCCATTCTGCCAGAGGGTCCGAGAGCGCTGTGATAGCACCACCAGCACCCATGACCCACTCTTCCACGTGAGAGTCGGTGGTTGACACCGACTCCGCGGTCTTTGAGGAAGAAGGTACAGACGTTTGGTTGAACCGATCGTCGTATTTGAAACAACTTCGAATGGTAACCGACCAGTCTCCACCACCACCTACGCACCAATAACCAAAGACACCTGAATAGATGCTCCGCTCATTGTCTTCGAGGGTTTGCAGTATTTCCACACTTCGCTTCTTAGGCGCTCCGGTCATGCTACCTTTGTGATACGAGGTTCATATGACGCGAACGAGTGTAGTAACGTAATCCTACCTGGCGGGAGGCTGCGCCTCAGCAACTCCCAACCGAGGGCACCATTAGCATGCCGACTGTCCAATTCATCTGCGCCGTCGGTAGGTCGCCCTTGAATGACGCTGACGAGTTGCCAGACGGTCTTGTACTCTTCGACCGTACAAAATTGAGTTACTTCAACGTCTTCACCGACGACATTGTGAAGATCGTGGCGTATAAGGTCGACTATCATCAAGTTCTCTGCGACTTCTTTCACGCTGCCTCGAAGCGCTTGTTCTGCGACAGCACGCGTGATGCCAGGTCCTTTTCGAACGGTGCCTTTGATGGGACGTAGTTGATACGTCGATCCCGGTGGGCGAGAAAAAGAAAGAAAACGCTCTGGAGATGAAGCCAGTAGTGTCGTAGGATGTAACCGAAGAAACCCGGAGTGAGGGGCCGGATTCAATTCACGGAGATGCTTATAACGTTCCCATGACGAAGAGTGTCGGGAAGCCTTGCGAGCGAGAGGGTCGTTTAAAACGACTCTCGTATTAGCTGTGAGGCATAGTTCGTAGGAGTCCCCTGCGTATAGATACTCCTTTGCAATATTGATTCGAGAAATGTATAGTTCCTTGTCCGGTAAGATTACAGTTGCTGTACCGAGCCGCGCCTTCGTTGAAGGGACGTTATTATATGAATGAGTAGGATGATGCGGGATGATGCGTTTGAGTCTTGCTGCTGTTTCAAAGAGCCATTGTCCGTCGTTGTCTATAATAGATTGAAGATAAATTATGTCCGTCTTGTTGTCGAGAACGATGCTACGTTCCACAAATACCAGGTTGACGTCTGGATGACGCTTCTCTGCAGGAGCTGCCGTTGAGGGCACGCCAAGCGATGTGACGCCGAGCTCATAAGATAAATAGCCAACTAAACCTCCCCAAAAGGGGGAGTCGCACGTGCCGTTGCAGGCTTTCCGTTCGCTCATGAACGAAGATAACCATGACCAAACATCGTGTGGTTTTAAATGGAAGTGGGAGACTGTGCCGTCTATGTGAAGCGAGAGGAGGCTATCGCCGATGGCGTAGGTGATGCGAGGAGAGGATGAGCGGAGACAACCAATAATAGTGTGCCGTCCAGGTTGGGCGAGGGATTCCAGCATTACAAATGGAGATGATTCGTCTTTTGCGCCGAAAAGCTCGCAAATAGCCACTGTACTCACGCCTGGGAGATGTAGAGTGGATGTATGAACCGTTGCCGGAGACGAAGGGTGGGTAAAAGTAAGGGGTGGGTGTGGATTTGGCCAGGGTGTGCCAAACCTTGCAGCAGACTTGGAATCCCATGCGTGAACACGACGGCCCCGGGTAGCGTTCCAGGAACGAGCCAGCCGCCAAAAGTTTGACATCACTTCAAGGCCCCCGCCTCGGGTGAGAACGGACTCGGGATGATATTGGACAGCCCAGAAGGGGTGCTTGGTATGTTTGAGAGCCATGACCGTTTTTTCAATGCCAAAGTCGTCGGTGGCCCATGCGAGCACTTCCAGATCTTCCAGGCCACTGAGCTGTGCATGAAGGGAATGGTATCGAACAGCTTCCACGACCCCGACAGCTTTGAATATATCCGTGCCTGTGTGTTCCACGATAGAGACTTGACCGTGCTTTACGATAGGCAGCCTCTTGATTGTTGCGCCATACTCGGTGGCCAGACTTTGCAGCCCAAGACATACACCAAAGATGGGCAGGATATGGTGTTCATCGAGCTTCCATAGATGCTTGATGACTCCGATGTCCGCAGCCACGTCGGGAGATCCAGGACCAGGACCGATGATGATGGCGGAGAAATACCAAAGGAATGGGAGTAGTCCGGATAGGACTAGTTCGTCGTTTTTGATGATGTAGATTTGACTGGACGGTGCTGCATTGCGACAGAGAGATGCAAGGCTGGGTGGTGACGACTCGGACTGGGCAGCAGTGAGACTGAATGGGCGACGCACTTGAATGTGAAGGAGTCATACGAATCCACGAGGAGGATCCGCTCTGGTGCGGGGGACATGGCCGAACGGGAACAGCAGGCGTGAGGCCAGTGCGCGGGCGTATGCACAAAAGAGGCATGTGAGCATGGACGACCAACACCAAAGGCTGTTTGACAAGGTAACGCTCAGCCCTGCACCGCTCGACTGCTGATCACGGACCACCTCCAGCTCAAACCAATCTGTGTGCCCTTGCTCGAGAAGTCCCAGCTCGCACCACCAAATGTCTCCCTTGTGTTGCGCCTCCTCTCTGCCCTCGAGGATGCTCTCGGACAGCACTCCGAATCGACGCTCTCTGCCAGCCTCGCATCATATATATATTTCCCTTTGTCCACGATCTTGCGCCGGAATCCATCAAGCACTATTCCCGACCAAGTGATGGAGAGGCTCCTCAACGTGCTCGCATTTTTGTGCGCTTCGTGGTGGTGGACCGGTGACCTCCAAGTCTGGAGCCAGATGTTCATGTTGTGCAGCTCCATCATCGGTGGTCTCGAAGGGAAGGGGAAAGGCAAGGATCGGAGCGATGAGACCAAAGAGGCTGCCGCTCGATGTCTGTTTACACTTCTCCGTGAACGAGCAGATTCAGAGGCACCACCCGAGGCCCAAAATTGTTCCGCGCAACGTCTCGCCCGATTCAAAACCCACGCGCACTCCACTCGGTTTTTGCCTGTAATAGGACAGACTGTGGATTCCCTCCTGTCGACCGCCAAGTCGCCTCATCGCGCCTTGCAGCGCCTCTCTTTACAATTACTGGACATCATCCTCGGCGTTTATGCGCCGACTCGCTTCATGCCATCAGTATTACCAGGTGTTGTCAGCACGATGACTCGGATTGCCCTTGCCTCCCAGGAAAGCAAGAACTGGGCCAATGGTGACGTTGTTGCAGGGGCTCTGGTCGTCATACAGAACGTAGTGGTCATCTCCATCGGAGATGCGGTTTGCATTGCGGACGGGGCGATTCGCAGTGTAGTCGATCTCGAAGACCTTGCGCATTTCAACGATGCACCAGCGCCAGAATCACATCCAACGTTGTCGGCGCCTTACCTAGTCACCCGCACCTCTTCCTGGCTAAGGGCTTCCGCCTCCCAGCTTCATATTGCTTTGAACACACTCACACCTCTGGTCAATCACCCCACATCTTCTGCATTGACTGCGCTAGCGGGCATGGCGAAAGAAATTTTGGCTGCAACCCCATTGACGCTTCCACAGTCACAGCCTCTTTTGCTATCCTGGCTACTCTCGCTGTCCAATTCGTCTTATCCCCATGTTGCCGAGCGCGCAAGCAGTTCCATCCTTGACCTTCTCTCGTGTGTTTCGGCGCGCCATGCATTGCTGCAGACCTTGACGCAGATTGCTAAAGATAGTCTCAGCTCCTTGCCCCGTTGGATCGGCTCTCAGGCAGATTCTAAAGTGGAGCATATTGCTGGTCAGGTGGAAGCAATCTGTCGATTAGCTCAATCCACTGCTTCCAAAACCCTTGGGCTTTCGTCTCTCTCTCTAGGGTTAAATCTTCTCCTCGGTCCCAGCGGAGGCATCGAACGATGGGGCTGGACCTTACTTTCAGTCTTGGAATTCAGAACGCCCCCTGTCACAGTTCATCATGTACCTGGTACGCAACTCTTTCTGGAAGGCGACCCCGGGTCAGCAGAGAAGACCATCTTTCCTGAAGTCACATTCAAAAATGTTCTCTCGAGATCTGCAAGGGATACTCTCACAGGGATGCTCAGAGCTTTGGGTCGCGCGAGCGGCGATAACTGCCTTTACGCAATCGAGTGGTTTGCCAGTACTGGGCGGATTTCCGAGTCGCGCACCGCTGTAACGGCACTTTGGTGTGCAGGTCGACTGCTGGAGGGCGTCAGTGGTACTTATCTCGACAGCGAAGAACAGCTCTCTCAGTGCGCAGCGACACACAGCAAGCGGCTTGAGAGGTTCGCTAGAGGACTCGCTCGAGATATCGCAGAGCTATGGACCGTTGAACCCACCGAGGCTACTGCAAATCCCCCGTCCGATTCACTAGACAATGATTCCCTCCCGCGAATAGAATTCACAAAGGGATTGTCCGTAATACGGGCTACGATGGACGTCGCAGAACCTCGTCGCTTCACTCTTCCTGACTTGAGTTCCCAGCCTCTATTACACAAGACATTTTGTCTTCATCTTTTCGCAATTAGCGCCAGTATCTTACAAGCCAAGTTTACGCCGCTTCTTGTGCACGTCCTTTATCCCATCCTTCATTCTGTCGTCTCTCCCACACCACATCTCTCTCTCACTGCACTCGCCACGCTCACCTTTATCGCGAGTGCGACGTCTTACGCGTCGCCTGCGAACCTGTTATTCTCACATTTTGACTATGCTCTCGACGCCGTATCCCGTCGCCTGGGCCGCCGATGGCTTGACGTTGACGCTACCAAGGTTTTGATAATATTGGTCCGCCTAGTCGGCAGTGACGTCGTCCAGAAGGCAGGGGATGTAGTGGAAGAGTGTTTTGACAGACTTGACGAGTATCATGGATACGAAGTGCTCGTCGAAGGCCTAGTTGAGGTCTTGGGAGAGGTCATCAGAGTCATCGAAGACGACGAGCTTCACGTCGAAGATCGACCTAAGGAAGACCTTCTCGCGCCGTTGAAAGTCCAGAGTCTCGACTCGCTACTAGATTGGGTTTCTCATCGCAACGATCCTCCGCAGGAATATAATGACACCGATTATGGTCCTGCCCCTCGCCAAGCTTGGGGCGACCTTGACAAAGGGGAGGGTGAAGGGGCAGAAGACGAGATCAAGCAAGACGATATTCCCGACGAGGAAAAGCCACTCACATCTGCGCAGGCTTTGGCAAAGCAAATGATTTCACGATCAATCTATTTCCTCACTCATGGTTCACCTGTCATCCGGGCTCGGATCTTGCTGCTCCTGAAATCCGCTACACCAGTGCTGTCTGAAGCCGCACTTCTTCCCTCCATCCATCAGGCTTGGCCATATGTCCTGAACCGGCTCAGTGACACAGAAGTCTTCGTTGCCAGCGCCGCGGCAGCACTGGTCGAATCATTGGTTAGACATGTGGGTAGTTTCATGGACCGGAGGATCTGGGATGACATCTGGCCCCGATTTACCACTATCTTGACAAAGCTCGAAACCGCGGACGGAAAAAGTGCTCTCGCGCGCCGGGGTCGTGGTACTGTCGGAACAGAATCAGCGTACACTCATTCGCACCGGTTATACCGGTCAATCTTAAAGACCATGACCGCAGCAGTAACCGGTGTTCACATGCGAGATGCCTCAGGGTGGGACGTCATCCTTATCTTCCGGCGGTTTCTGCACCGCGAGGCACACGAAGAACTCCAAGCATGCGCAAGGGAACTGTATACGGCGCTTGCGAAGGGTAATGAAGACGCCGTCTGGCTAGCGCTCATGGCCACATCAGGGCGTCTATCAGGTGATGTCGCTTTCTTGAACGATACAAAATGGGATATCGATAACAATGTAACTCTCATCTTGAGAGAGTAACGCCATTCGCGACCCGAGAGGATGGAACTCAGCCAGATGCTCATGTTGCAGCTGGCGGAACATGGCGCCGGATTTCTACGCCCGCCTGTTGGAAGAGCCTCGCCGATGCCTCATCTCTGTCGCAGTGTATTCGAAATCAACAACAGAGTAATGTACGGTAAACACGTACACCTTGTAGGTCAGGTTATAAACGACCATCTTCACGCCACACTGTATTATTTTGGTAGTGCACTTGAGGCATGGGCATCTGAAGAATGGCGTTAGAACGGATAAAACCAAGCAATGAAGGCGCGCCAACGTGTTGCAGTACAATATCGCGTTGGATCCCACCCGATCACGACCTGCCTCAAGGAGGGCATTCTCCTCCGCATGCAGGCACAAGCATTCGACGCCATCTGTGCTTGAAGTTTGATTGCACTGTGCACAACCACCTGAAATGAAAATCAGCGAGCGCAAACGGAAGTCGATTGGTGTTCCTCGCCATCATGGCAATTTGTCAAGCCGCGGGGAGTACCATTGTATCTGGAACAATATAGGTCAGACGTTACGCTGAGACCCACGAACGACCTACCCTGTGGCAACAATGCGGTTATCACGGACCAAGATTGCACCCACTCGGCGTTTCATGCAATTCGAGCGCTGCGATGCCAACTCAGCAAGCGTCTAAGAACGGGCCGGTCAATTGGTTGAACCCTTTGAGGAACGTTACATGCCATAAAATACGTATCCCATCGGGGACGCAATCGTTCGGTATTTGTCATGTCCAGCGATTCCAGGTGAAGATGGAGCTCTGACAAGGACTGGAAGGCGTTGGTAACGTTGAGCTTCACGAGATGACTGATTCCACGCAGACCGAGTAATGATTTTTGGCTCGAGCTTGAAGAATCCGCATCGGTTCCAAAAATGCACTCGTCATCTTGACGAACAAATTCCTCTAGTGATAGACGACCTGGTCTGAGGTCTTTCCAGCATGGCCAAGATGACCCTTCAGGAGGACATACCCCTGCGACCGATGATAGCGCTGTAGCAAGGGCGCGTCTACATTCACAAGCAAGAAAAAGGGTCGCTTGGAAAAAAGATTGACAAGAGAACCGGAGGTCAAGTCGACGGTCACGAAATCCTTTTGCCAGTTTCGCGTAACATGGCTAAGAAGCTCCTCGGGAGAGGTAAACGTCACTGGGTGGGAATGGTGAGATAATACACTGGAGTCTGTCTTGGGAGGGGATTGGCACTCGGAAGTATCTGGGGGTCGGGAGGGTTCCGAAATTCCCGAAAGATGTACAGCCGACCCATCAGTTGCAGGGGTGGCAACGCTGGGCTATGCACGGCAGGGTAGGTGGGAGTAGGCTGTTCCAGGATCATCAACAGAATGGTGGACTAGACTGACCTCGACGAGATCCGCCCGAGCGAGACGCACTGAGGTGAAGCCTTTGGAGACGAGGTAGTTCTCGACCGTTGACTTGCCAGCGCTCCGTGTGCCTACGATGGCCATGAACATTGCCAATGGACAGAAGGGCGATTGTCAACTTCAACCTGGATACGGAACAGCAAAAGCAGTGTAGGTCACAATTATCTGTAGATAAGGAGTTGCTGTCGCAGTGTAGGTTACACCGCTCATGTCCGGTTGTAAGCTAATTCCATTGAGATAGTTCATAGGGCGGAAATTAGTCGCCCGCCCAAGTAAACTAGGAACGATCAAGCCTTGTCGGAGCGGTTAACTATTTTACGTGGCACTCTCCGACCCAGCTGTCAACGTCACGCGAGACTTGCGACGCACTAACCGAGAGGAACTGGACACATTCTTTTTTGCTGCCGCTCTTGCTCTCGATCTCTGTTCTCTTGCGCCCCTCATGTCTTTCGGAGCTGTTGTACGGAGCTGTTTGATATGCGTGGGCACAAGTCGTGGGGTACCCTGGGTGTCTGAGGGACAGAGCCAAGGAGCGCTAACAATGGGAATGGAGTCAAGGATGTCCCGGACAGCTTCGGATAAGAGCGATCCGCGCTACACAATCAAGTCGTGAGCGACGGGACACCGCAATTGCAATTATAGTGCCATACACGAAATGCAACGACGGCAGCTCTGCGGACACCGAGAATGTGGGCGATGGCTGGTTCGGAACCCTTTGGGAGTGGAACCAACTTGATCGGTTGCGTTACATTCCCCGGGGAGTTGCACCCGGCCACGAGGTACGGAATATGAGCGACTAGTGCGGGTGGATCAACGTCGGCGCAACAAACGGATACGACTTCTATTGGGGGCGGCGCTGGAGATGGTGGCAGCTGACCATGGTTCTGTGAGGGATCATCTATGATAACGTGTTTTCGGGTGACGCGAAGCTGAGACTCTAGCGCCCTGGTCACTGCGTTGATTCCGACAACGAAATGAGATGGGGCGGTGGGCGCTTGGTCTGGCGCCTGGGAGTTAGTGCCACACTCGGCCCCTTCGGCGACTCCTTGTTGGTCGGAGATGCCCGTCTTCTGTGGAATTTTTCGAAGCGCATGCGAGCGCAAAGGAATGTTCTCAAGGACAGCCACGAGGCGGGCAAGAACGATGTTCTGAACGTTCGCAGGAACTGACGGCCTGGTGATGGTTGGCGGTGTGTGTCAGTGGGCGCGGAATGGGACCCACCAAGTGATCTGGAACGGGTCCTCCAACACGCTCTTGAAGACGGGCTTACGTTCCAAGGCGGAGCGGACCCTGGCGCGGTTAGAGAGGTGAGGGTGAGGGTGAGCGAGTTGTGTGGCCATGTGATGACAGGCGACTGATCCGACTGAAATCAGAACGTCCGATCGAACACGTCTCTGGATGTTCTGCCCCAATAATGAATCGTGTCATCGAGACACCCGCTTGACAAATGTACTGCCTCATCCACAGCAAGTGGGCTCGCCATTCAAAAGCATCGGTTTGCTGCCCCGCCACAGACTATCTGTGCGCACCAGTGCATCACCCGAGGATGCACTCGCTCTCGGTTACAGAAGTGGCCGCCCGCAAGCTGAGCGATCGCAGAGATGGTTTGCACCAATTCACTTTCGCTGCTGCTGACGATGCCAGGCCTCATGTCGACGTCGTCAACGTTCAGGCGTATCCCCAAGCGATACTGACCGATAAGCAGAAGACCATCGTCAACTGCGATGCCACTGCCCTCGTGGAACTCATCCGGAAAGGCGTTTACACGTGCACTGAAGTCCTGACAGCATTTGTCACAGTCGCGGTCCGCGCTAACGACGTGACGAATTGTCTGACGGAGTCTTGTCCCAAGGATGCATTCGAGAGGGCTGCAGAACTGGACCGGCATTTCAAGGAGACCGGACAAGTTGTCGGGCCACTGCACGGTCTGCCGGTTTCCATCAAGGACCACATCAAAGTCAAGGGACTGGACACTTCGGCTGGGTATGCGGGTAAGTCCGACATTGTGACACAGGACGGAGACTCAGAAGCTCGTTCAGCTTGGGCTTACAGGACGGTGGCTGACAGTGATGCACTCGTAGTTAATATTCTAAGGCGATCAGGAGCCATCATATACGTCAAAACGCAAAACCCTCAAACCTTGCTCGTAAGGGAAATCACCTGTTCGACGGATCAATGAAAGATTTACGTTCTCTCTAGTCGTTGGAAACCAACAATAATATCTTTGGTCGCACTGTAAATCCGTACAACCGAAAACTGACATGTGGAGGCAGCAGCGGAGGCGAAGGTGCGCTGATTGCTTGCCGTGGAAGTGCCCTGGGTGTGGGCACGGATATTGGCGGAAGCGTGAGGATCCCGGCAGGACACTGTGGCCTATATGGCCTAAAAGGGTCGGTCGGCCGCCTGCCGCATTCCGGGCTGCTTGGTTCCCATGACGGTATGGACGCGATCGTGGGCTGTGTGGGGCCCCTCACCAGATCGGCGAGAGACCTCGAGCTATTCTGCAGGGTGATGCTAGATGCGGAGCCGTGGCTAGTGGAGCCCCCGCTCCTGGAGATGGCATGGAAGACGGACGTCGCACGGGGGCATGGGCTGCCGGCGAAGCTGAGCATAGCCATCCTCTACGACGATGGTGTCGTTGCACCGCATCCCCCGATCACCCGGGCACTGAGGACATACGAGGCCGCACTGACGCAGGCCGGCCACGACGTCGTCGTGTGGGAGCCACTCGACCACCAGAAGGGGTGGGACTTGATTGTGAGGACATCTCGGCACATCCATTCGAATGCTAACCAAACCACCGCCAGCGCAAGCTATACTTTCTCGACGGCGGCGCAGAGTACCGGCAAGTGCTGCGCGATGGCGGCGAGCACCCGGTCCCTCAGACCGAATGGATCCTCGATCAGATTCAGGATCCCCGTCCGTTTTCTGTCGACCAACTGTTCCGTCTCAACGTCGAGCGTGAAACCTTTCGCGCCAAGGCCCTCGAACACTGGAAC
Source organism: Boletellus pseudochrysenteroides (assembly GCA_038090975.1). NCBI lineage: Eukaryota > Fungi > Basidiomycota > Agaricomycetes > Boletales > Boletaceae > Boletellus > Boletellus pseudochrysenteroides. The sequence continues at coordinate 51,243 of JBBPNQ010000045.1, forward strand.
GCAACCCGGGGTCCCAGTGGTCGTCCCGTGGATGCAATCCTTTGTCCCGTTGCGCCCACGCTCGCCCCACCCCACGACACGACCTGCTGGTGGGCGTATTCGTCCCACTGGAACTTGTTGGACCTCCCGGCCGTCGCGTTTCCTGTCGGCCGGCACTCGGCTTCCCAGCCACACGATCCTCTCCCGCACCCGCCAAGAAACACGTTAGAGGCGCGCATCGCCCGTCAGTGGGACCCCTCCACGTATGATAACGCCCCCATAAGTCTTCAGCTTGTCGGCCGTAGACTCAACGAAGAGCGCCTGCTCGCTGTTTTGAAGGTCATCGAGGACATCGTGCCTCCCAACGTTCCCGGCGGCTGGTTCAACGGCGGTCTGAAAGTAGTAAACGGACACCATTGACACGTAGCGCACGCATGCGTATGTATATCGTTTGTCAATGAACAACTTGACTCGTGGCCATTTCTGCTGCAGGGCTTCGTGGCGCCTCGAGCGTTGCCCTGTGGGATGGGCTGGCCAAAAGTCGAGAAATAACATTCTTGGTCACGCCATTCCAGTGCAAGTATCGTCGCGCAACTTGTCCACCGTTTAGAAAGAGCCACGGCGGGATCCCTTCCTTGGTTTGGTTACAGTGAACAGCACAATGCTCTTGGCTTCCATCGCTCGCCGAGGGCCTTTTCAAGGGAATCTCATCTTGATCACAGCATCCAGCGTTGATTCCTATGACATCGGCACCCTGTAATGCCCATGCTCTTTGCGCCAGGTATTTGGTTGGGCGTCTACCGTTGCCCAGGCGTCCACTTTTTGCGGTGTCACAGGACGTGCCTTCCGTTACATTACCCGTGGCTCCTAACCCTACTCATCACCTCATCCTTGTGGTGACAAAAGCTGCATCCGCTAAACGCTACCGACGTTCCATTATCAATCATCGTTGTGCAGGATGGCTCGAACGCTCAACCTTCCAGCGGTTCCATGCAGTCCGGAACGACGCCTTGCACCGTTGCACTCACCTCCTGAGACCTTCCAAGTCTGGTTTCTTCACGTATAAAACAGAGCGTTGGAGGGTATGGCCCTCCTCGTACACCAAGTTTCTCAATCATGTCTACTGGCCTCCGTTGTCAAGCATACCACAACGCTTCTGACCTCCCACCGGAGTTCTGGGGCGCGTTGATGAAGAATGAATCGGCTGCGAATATCATTCTCCCGTTCGCGAAGAAGTCGTTCGACTCCCCTCATGAAGCTGGCGACGGCCAGTTGTGGATCGTTCTATATGATAGCACAGGTAACGACGTCGAGTTCGTGCTTTCTTGCACGAAGGGGTTACTGGGAAATTACCCAATCTTCGTATTCACTCCCAAATCGTCCGCTCAGCTCGCCCGCGACGAAAAAGACGGCAAGAACATAGCTAATTCCTTGTCACAGCTCGTCCTTTGTTTGCTGGCGGAGGTCCCTCCCCAAAGAGTGTTTTCCGTGTTTTCCATCGCGTATGTGG
>JBBPNQ010000046.1:0-52332 GCA_038090975.1 Boletellus pseudochrysenteroides
TGAGGGAGTCTAGGCAAGTGTCACATGATGTGTCAGGTGATAGGTCACGTGACGCAAGAGTGAGCGAGGATTGACTATGGCGTTAGAGCCTTGTAGTGCCAGTACGAGTGTCGGATAAATCAGGATAAATCCAGGGAAATTCCGGGTAGTGTCTAGCACTGTTGTCCTCTGTTTAGACCTGTTTGTTCGTGACTGTAACAAAGACAGTGCATATCAGTGCATATGAGGCAAGGGCATAGGGCATGATGAGCCATAAGGTGAGGCATATGATGATGCATGAGGTAGAGGTAATGCATAGGGCTGTACCTGTCAGCAGAGATGAAAGGTATGAGGCTATGGCTGTGGCATAGCCATGACATGAGGTATCCATGAGATATCCATGAGATATAACATCACTATGACGTCATGGTCCAGGTCTAGTCATGTGAGCACATCCAGGCAAGTGTTACTTGATGCATCAGGTGATATGTCACATGACTCAAGAGCAGGTAGGATCCTCTAGGGCTTTTAGAGACTTGTAGAGCAGTTACAAGTGTCTGATAAATCAGGATAAGTCCAGGGATATTTCAGGTACTGATTACCACTGTTGTCCACTGTTTAGACCTGTTTGTTCTTGATTGTAACAATATGTAAAAAGGAGATAGGGTATATAAAGTAGTTCCTATTAAGCCTTGGGGCCAACTATATTGTTTCACTTACTACTGGGAGGTGCAGGCAATGATGAAGAAGGTAGGGTTGGTGACAGTGGTCAAAGAGCAGTCAAGTTCTATGTAAGCAACTGTCAATCCTATTCAGGTCCAGGGCCACCGACAGGGGAACTTGTGGAGAAATGGGACAAGGAAATCTAGCAGGAATACCCACAAGAACCTGACTGGAGTTCTTGGGACATATGGATTCGGGTTTATATATATTACAGGTGTTTGTATGACATGTACTACATGGACCATGCATGTGTGGGCTAGAATGTTCTAGACTACAGTGGAGATTAATAAGGCTATGCATGAGATAATGAAATAGAAGCAAAGCAATGGAGATTAAAGGAGCAAGGCATGATGTCATAGTGACATCATAGGCCTAGACCAAAGTCATATGACTGGTCATGTGATAGTTCAATCATGAAAAGTTTCTAAGTCCAGAGATAAGATAAATGGTGAGGATAAGGTGTCCACAAAGGTTATGATAGGGGTTAAGAGGTGTGTTTGTAACACTAATTTATCCCACTCAAAAGAAGCCATTACAGACTAATCTCACCCCTCTGCCCTATAGTGCCTTTGCATGATGGCCACTTCTTTCCACTCTTTATTTTCCCATTATAAACCAATGTCCACTAAACAAAATGTCTTCTCTCACCTGGAGGTTGAGTCTTAGACAGGGGATGCCATTGTATTACAAATGCACCCATTAGCCCCTATCACATAACCTTTCCAGGTACCTTATCTATGGACCTTATCTTATCTTTTGTACTTGCAACTTTTCTCAGCAAACTCTCACATGACCAGTCACATGACTCAGTCTAGGCCTATGATGTCATTATGACATCATACCTTATTCCATTCATCTCCATCCCTTCTCTTCCATTACACACTGCCTCATTAATCCCTGCTATGATCTAGGACATTCTACCCCATATATGCACAGACCACATAGTCCATAAATAGAAACACCTGTACAGTATAAGTACTTGAATCCTATTGCCCCAAGAAACTCTAGTCAAGTTCTTGTTGGATTTCCCTAGTCCTTCTCCCCTTTCCCTCACAGGTACTATCATCAGTGGCCCTAGTCCTCAATAGGATCTAATGGTTGCTTACACTAGCTACATTCCTGAAATCCAAAACACCTTTATGTGAGTGTATATTTCATCACTTTACTCATATGCTTAGATTCAGTTTTGTGGTTGTTGGAAATGGATATTCATCATGAAATTTTGAGTAGTTAATGAACAACTCCAAAAAAGGTGAATTAAATATTAGTATTGTGCAAGCTGCCCCATCACTTCAATAAAACATAGAATAGCAGGATTGAATACAAGTATGCATGTCTGCATGAAAATTATGATATCAGGACCAAAGCAGCCATCCCATGTACCTTGCTGAAACATAAAAAATCAGCTTTGTCCCACTATGCTCATTTCATTAATGAACATTTTATTGTCATCTTTGTAATGGATCCTGTAGCAACCAAGACAGTGTTTTAAGTATTACGCAGGTAATGATCCCACTGCATGCTGAGCAGTGCTGAATGGCACTGGATGGTATTGGATGACACTAGATGATGCTAGGATGCCACAGGTGGATTTGAATAAGTGCCAATTAAATCAAGGCTGCCTTGGGATTGACAGCTATAAATTGAACACATTGAATACACTGAATTCATCAGTAACTGGTAGACCAGTCCCCTGCCGTGACATTCTCCAAGTCTGAGGAAAAAGCGAACAACTGCCAATTGGTGTTCTCAAAATCCTTATCCATGGTGTCTTCAGCTGGGGATGCAGTGGCAATGTGTTCTATGGGGATTCATTATTCAGAGTAACTGAGACTTGTTTTCAAAGTTTGACATACCTATGGGATCAGTTGAAAAATTGTATTTCTCATCTAACTGTACACATAGCAATCTCTTTTTCCCTGGTCATAACAAAGCTAACCACATTGGGTCATAGCAGTCATTTGAAAGCTTTAGCAGCACAACAGAGTCCTCATTGACTCCTATGGTGTGCTCCTGCTGATGTGGCTCTGTGCCTTGAATTGCTTGGTGTCCCACACAAGGTCTCTGGTTTAGGAGAATTGCATCATCAATTGAATGTAGCATATCGCTCAGCTCTCAGCTACGCCAAGGAGGCATGATTCTTTGAGGAGGCCTCTGTGGACTAGGTTTGTGAGGTTAGATTTGTCAGATTTATCTGAACTCATGGTGGCAGAGCCCATTAGTTGGATAAGTTTATTGTGTACAAGTTGGTCATTATTAGCAACATAGTCCACCCTGCTTTGATAGAGCTGTGAATTTATGACATTAGCAAGGTCCTCTTCTCCCTCCTACTCTTATGTATTCTTATCTTGTGTATGCTGTGTGCAGCATTCCTGAGCTTCTTGTGTTGTTTGGAAAGTGGCTTCTTCAGGATGACATACACTTCCTTGACATAACGAATGTGGAGGTAAAGATATAACTCAATATATTCCACCTCATAATACTTTAGTGGTGGCAGGCTTGGGAAACTGTACTACCCTGCACGGACAACCCTGCATCGGAAGTCTTTAGCAAATATCTGAACTGCCTTGACATTGAGGGTGCTGTCACATGAGTGAGAGATATCAATATGGAACTGTCTGGTGTGATCTGAATGCAACCAGGCTCCTGTCTCTTGAATGCAATAATGTCAGCGTCTGAAGGGGGAGATGGTAATTGGGTGAGGCAGCTATAGTTCCTGAAGCCAAACATGTGCAACAAATGCCTTTCTATATGGTGCTGTGAGTGGCACACATCAGTCTCAGCAGGCATAAATAGTTAATGCGTCCTCACCCAGAACTTCAGGTGGTCAAGCTTAGCCCAATACAGGTCCTCACAACATTACTTCTTTTTCCTCTTTGCTGTCAAGGTCTTGGTGCACTTTCCTCCCCTGCAGGTGCAGTACCCGAATTGGCCACAGGGATGGCATTTAAGTGGTTTACTACATCCTCCCTCTGAGACCACATTCCCACATGTAACTACCTTGTGCCCTCTTTGTGCTCCATAGCTGATAATTCAAAGTGGCTATAAGCTTGGACATCCTCTGAGCGATCAGCGACATGGCTTGAACAGACAGATCCGGTGGGGCATCCTATAGTCAGTTCGCATCAATGAATGTAAATTAGGTCAGTTGCCCAGGATATACAAGTTGATGTAACCTACCTGCTGTGAGAGGCCAGTTGGTGGGGGCTGATGCGACAAGACTGTGATCAGTGACCACAATGACTTGTAGAGAAAGTGGTTTGGAAGGTCATAAGGGGGTCCAAGGATCCAAGGTGCCATATGGTATTGCAATGTTCCCTCAACTATTGGATGAAGTAACTAGATGCATTCACCTTCAGGATGATGTACATCAAAGGGTTGGAATGCCCCTTGTGTTGGAACAGAAGGTACATTTAGAAAGTATGGAGAAAATGTCACCAGACAATAAGTCTTGGAATGGGACAGTCTCAAATCCTCAAGAACTGTAGGTATTTGAGACTGGTCTTAAGATTGCAGGAGGGCTGGTCTTTCAGCATCAATGACAGACATAGGGGCAAACGTATTTCAGGAGTTCACAGGCATAATGCTTCCACTGGTGGTTCCCTGCACCAATACTGGATCGTGAGATATCTCATAGAGTGCTAACATCGGGCAGTCTCATTGGATGATCTGAGTGAGCGATGATGGAAAGGATGAGCCTGCCTACCATCCACACTGCAAATAACTTGGGTAGGCGCGTTTGCAGACATGTCAGTTGGCAATTGCCCATGTTGGCTTATGGGAAGGATGATCCTGTCTGTTACCTGCAGTGTGAGTAGTTTGGGTGTGGCCCACGTGGACATGCCAGTCTCTGGCGTTGAAAGAGTTGGGAGAAGGTGTTATGTGTTCTGAACAGGTTGATGCGAGAGATGTGAAGAAGGGCATTCACTCTGCTGGACAGTGCAAAAGTTTGCTGGCTCCCAGACTAGGACCAACCAGATGTATGTCATTTCTGTCGGGTCGATGCTGCGACCATTGAGCATTTGGATATCATGGGCAAAAGGCCATCCTTGCCAAGATTCGTTTGAGGAATGTGAAGGGGGAAGGGAATAGCCTGCAGGTGATTGAACATCATCAAGAGGATGGTATTCTGAAGCCGGTATGACATCTGGGTGTTGAAGAGGGATGGCCAGTGCTGCACCTTCCTGTGGACTGATTTCGCATGCAAATGTTACTGGTTGATTAGACACGGGAAGCGCTGCAGTACCAACAATCCTATTCAGCTGACTTGCCTCCCAGGGTGTTTGAGATTGAGTACTTACAGGTCTAGGGGCTTGAACTGTCTGGAAAGGATTTGAAACATTTGCATTACTTTGGCCATTTGCACCTGAAATGTTGGGCTAAACAGCAAATTCAACATCATTAAAATGCATGCCGAATTAGATATTACCGTTTGCATGGTAATATCCCTCCTGTACGATTGAGGTTGTACATCCTGTGACACGATACACTAACCAGAATGAGCACCTTATCAGAACAAGGGGATGTAGCTCACCTGCGTTCCAGCGTGCACAATGTTGCGCTGTGGTTTCTTGGGGGAGATGTGGGATCTGTTCGGTTCACCTGCGAATTACGTGAGACAAATAGCACAGAACCACCCATGGGAGTATGGTACCATGATTGTTGGTGCACTTGTAGCCTTACTTGCAACTAAATTTGCAAATTCATGAAGGGGATGCTGGCACAGGGCCTCAGGAATCTGTTGGGCATGTCTGATTCCAATACGCATTCATCTGCACTCACAACTTGCAGTGTTGAATCATCACGAGGCTTGATGGATTTCGGTTAGTGGTAACCACCCTGCCATGTTACCCTCACAGGACACTTGGTAACCAGACCGTGTCCATTGCCGTTATCCTGTTACCAGAGTCTTCAATATTTGTGGAGCTATTAACAGTGATTGAGCTCAAAGTGGGGTGCAGTTGCCCACCAATGGAAGCATAACAAGGAGTATCTGATACATCCTGAAGGGTCTGGATCGGCTGGGCTTGCTTCGAGTGGTGTTTATATGACCAAAGAACCTGGGCAGTGATTGACTGAAGGTGCATCATCCATCAGCAACCAATCAGACGAAAGTGATGTGTGTAAAGGAAAAAAGGAAAGACATACCATTATAAATATATGTAGTCTGGGACAGCCCAGTCTGCACGCATGCTGAAGGACAAAGAAATCTCACAGGACATAGAATCGCCATCATAATCCAAAAATTGACAATTAATGTGGTGCTGTAGGCTAGTATGGTCAGTCAATCTGCACATAATCGTAATTTTGAGATCCAGCTGGCAGTGTCCTTGACCAACTATGTGCACCAGGAAGAAAGAGTCGAACCTGCAGGATTTTCGAATTCCGAGTTGCCTTGCAGTTCAGCAATTCATATTACTATATATGGCATGTCCTATAGTGCCAATGTAATTGCTACTATAGCTCATATCTACCATGAACTCATATTCACAGAATAAATGTGGACGTCAATAACGAGCAACTGGACTGAAGTTCGTGCGTTGACAAACATTCAACCTCCTGTTAGGAGATCTTCCCTCAGAATTCACCGCTTGCCCTGATGCCAAGATAACTGGTTGTTACACACGAGCAAACTAGTACACTTAGTACCTTCATGCACACCAGCAAGGTGTAATGAAGCCGACTGCATGCTGACTGCACTTTTGACAATGGTTAACGATCCACTACAACAGTAGTAGGTCAACAATATTTATCATTAACGTCATGATCGGAATCGTTGCATTCTACTTCATGAAGCAGCGGCTCCTGTAATGTAAACACGCAAGGATAAAATCTACAAATATAAGCTTTGGAATCAGTAGGACCAAACGACACACTTCTGACTCGAGTGCGGCAAGCTTTGTCCTCCTCCCAATGAGCTGCTTTTTGTCCCTCTTCCAAATCAGTTTCAGCGGTAGCAAGCTGTTGCCGCATTGAAGGGGTTTTCTGGCGCGCGGTGGCAAGACCTTCAATACACACAGAAATCCATTTGTCTTGAATTTGAACGGCTCTCCGTGTAGTGTCGCCTCTCATGCGCATGCTTTCAGGGCGCATTCCACGGCACAGGGGTTCACTTCCGCAAATCGAGCATCTTTACAAAGTGTGAGCAAAGGAAGCGAACGCGTAAATTGGCACACCACACCTGGCATCCACATCTTCAATATTCAGAATAAAACTATCCTGCAGAGTGAGTCTGTAAACACATCATCATTGCATCTCATAGGGCACTGTGCACTTCATTCATCCAGGCGTTGGGCGCACGCTCGACACATCAAATTACCATCAAATCATCGAGGTCACAGTTAACAAAATACCGAAAGTGGCACTGACTACATGGGTGTCAGCAAGGTAACGATCGGGGTAGATAGGGCATTCGGGTTGCATCTTGAAGGAAACAAAGGGACTAAAGATGTAATAAAAATATTATCTGAAAGCACTTGTTCTACAAGTATGTAAAGAAATGTGAGTGGAAATTGGCGAAAACAGAATCCAGGTCAGTAAATGAAAGGACGAGAGTGAATAACCCTCCATGAGGCCCCCATTCCACATATTTCAAGGGAATCATATCCATAAAAGGATGCTGATGTAATCCATCATTTGATTTCACTGCACTAGCACCACTTCCAACTTCCAACACCAGTCACTCAGCTGCGTCCCTAGAAGAGTAGACAGTAACAGTAGATCGTCTACCAGCTAAAACAGTGATTCTAGAACTGATGAACATGATGTTCTTAAGCCAGAACTTGAACCATTCAACAGTCAGACAGAGCTGTTACATGTGCTGAGAGAACCAACCTTATCAACATGCAACTATAATGCTGATGAATAAGAGAATGGAGAGAATATCCTCGCATATAATTTACAATCAAGTGATGATAGCGAGCGCATATTCTGTTATGCACTTTGGAGTAGTTTAGGGTCTAGGGAAAAATTGCACCTTCGAATCATATAGTTGATGCTCACATAATCCATCGACCTCGAGTTAAGTGGCTTAGAGTATAGCTACTATGCTGCTTTTGCTGTGCATAAAAGGATGTCGATGAATCAAAATGGGATTGCACACATTTTCTGGATCTTGTGAATGTAAAAAGAATGTGACAGTAAGTAAGAAAATCATATAGGTACAAAACTGACATTCTATATGGCCGGGATTTTTTCTATGTTGGGTGTGAGCGTTGAGAAGCAACTCATTAGTCTCAACAAGCGTAAAGGTAAGGCCAGAAGGTGAAGAATGAGTGTGATTTTAATGGGATATTACATATGTAGGTGTCAGTGACCATTCTAGTGATCATTTGGATATGTGCTCTTAATGTATGAGTGTTCGCCTCAGACACATAGGAGAAGGTGCCACTATGCCAAAAGTGAAGGCCTTGAATTAGCCTAGGAATCCCGTGATCCATTCCAGACGGTCGATAATCCATATCCAAGCCCACTGAACATACCTTGATCATGCTCAGGTTGGTTAAGACTGCATGGTTGCATCACAAGTAATGAAGCCTACATACCGGATATGATGACCAAAGATCCGCTGAATATAAAGAAGCAGTTATGAGGGAAAAGTTGCCGTCAGGAAACGAATGAACCTAAGACAACAATTTCAACCCATCCATGATGCTAAATACTTTCATGTATAGTTTCTTCATGGAAACCGTTCAATCCATGATGTACTATATATGTCAATTCCATCCCAAAGGTTCCACACTAAAGGCGACCTTACTTTCCACAAAGACCTTGATTATAAAATAATGGTTGGATGACAGTGAGTAAACAAGACTCACAGCTCTTAGGAGTCCAAGAATCCAACGATTACCATGTTTCCATTGTTGATAAAATGAACTGTCTGGGCAAGCACACAGGACGGAAGGGTTCCTCTCAAGGGCTGAAAGCCAATTTCATGGAAGTGGCCTATGCGATTCGGTGGCTAAGTCTTTCCTGCGAGCATCACAAAGTACATAGACTTTCAAGTATCACCTCATTGAATGCGTAGGACCACCAGATGACCTTGCCACACACAACTACGACCCTGTGTTGGATGTCAATAGATGAGTTCTCAATAGTTTTATCGACAACAGTGTATATAGTGATGCAAACTTAAATTATGCCTAGAGGATGCTGTGAAAATCCCTAGACACCATGTATGGAGTGCTCACCATGGCAGTAGATCTCTTCCAAAGTTTAAGAGGGTCATCCATGCTGGACAAGATCACGCCCATCACATTTGATTGTTATATCAATTCAATAGTGGTGATGGTGGTGATAGGGACCTCGACAGCCCAGGAGAACCTGCTCAGGCTTCTCTGTCTGGACATTCCATATTCTGATACAGCTGTTGTCTGCTACAACCTTACTTATTGTGACAATGACTCCCTTTGTGATAAAGAACTCTTCTCCACTCACTAGTTATTTGCGATCCGGTAAAATATAACTATGTCGACTGTAGCTGAATGACCACATAGAGTAAAGTTCATCTTGAACTCAAGCATAGCCGTTTGACAGGGCAGTCCATTAGGTGATCTCAAAACTGAATCGCACCGATAATTATGTAATATGTACCTTCAAATCATTATTGTGCATTATGGACCTGTTTCTATTTGTTATCTTCTATACAGATTTCCATGAGAATTCAGCCCTACAAAGACTGCGGCCTACGAGGTTGGTCAAAAGGTCGATTGTGTGAAGGGTGTTATCATTGTAAATTCAGTCTCAGGGCAACCATTTCTGATGTTTTAGCGAATGCTGGATTTGGGCAGTTTCATTGAGAAGTATGCAGACTAACTGCTCATACTTTGAACTGCAGAACAGGTGGCAGATAGTCAATTGTCCCTACCCCAGCATACTATGACATGAGTTGAAGCCAAATTAGGTTGTATGCCGAACAAATGAGGGAACAGTAGATCTACCATCGAATCTCGAAGTCAACAAATCAATGCTCGCGACTTTCTTTGCTGTACTGTCTTGTGAATCATTATTATACCATACATAAATAATGCCTGGGCATTTTATACAATTATATAAGAGTAATTAGTGCAGCATTGCCACGACACTGAATAGCAAGGCATGGCTCCTGCACAATGTAACTTCCTTTTTTCATCCCTTGCACTATCAATATCAATTTAATATGATTATGTATTATGTCTACTAAGACTTTCTTTGTCACCTCCCTGATGATGAGTTTTTCAAGAATATTGCAGTGAAATCACGAATTGACCAGCAGTCCTCATATTTTTCAGTATGGGAAATTATATTTCAACCTAGCATGGAATAAGGATCGGGATTGAGTCTGCAGAAGGTATATGCATTACAACCAACTGTGGCATTGACAGTGAGCAGGGTGTGATGATATTGTTCACTGTATGACTTCGTGATATCGCAAAATTTCCTGCGTAGGAATTGAACTTCCATCTGGAGAGGTTTCAATAAGTGTGATTTTAGGTATATTAAGCTCAATACCTTGACATTGCAGTACACTGAGCATTCCCATCCAAGAGCAGCCTTGAAAGCATGATCTTGAGTGCCTGGCTTTGACAGCTGCCCCATCAGACGCAGGATGAAGTATTGTTCTTGCTAGCCCTGCTGAGAGTCTGGTGGCCCACACTGAAGGCAATGTTGCTTGCTATTTTGCTGCCTGTGCTGACCATCTACTTGGATCCCATAACCAGATTCGCTCAAATCATAATTGAGTGGGAGTGTGAGAAATGTTACCAAGGATTTGCCATTTACACGACCGCCCTCAGCATAAAATATCTGATGTGCGGTGGGCCATCCTATTGTAAACAAGAATCTGTTTGTTTTTGGCAGGCCAACAATGCTATAGTGACAGGTATGTGCAAGTGGGCTTTCCACCCATAATAGATTAGGTTGAGCACTCTTGCAGCTGGGAGAATAACTATCATCAGGTTACTCTGAATGTACTCCGGACCGAGAAACTACCATAATACCACCGTACATACACTTTTTGAATAACTAACACTTTGAAAACCTTGAATTGTGAGGCCTTCAAATTATAGTATTTATGTGGATGGGGAAAGTGACACGATCAATACTATGGGCAAGGCGATGACAATGACCCTAGGAATCAACGCAAGGACCTGCAGAAAATTTCAGAAAATGCTGGACATTTGCCAAAGCAAAAGATCTCACCAGAGTGCACTCCAGGCATATCAGACAAGCCAGCAACACTCCTCATCTATTTGCCTCACCACACAATCCACAGTGTTAAGTGGTGCCTTATGTCATTACCTAATATTTCATTTCCTTTCCCACACTGCCTTTAGACAAGCCCCTTGGAAGGGCAGAATTGTGTCTCTGCATATATAGTACTTTCACAGCCCTCTCCCTTGAGAGTGATTAGTCTGCACTAGGGTTGTGCCTGGTTTGCAAGGGACAACTGGGAGCCACTGTGGTTGTGCAGTCCCAGGCTGAGATAGATATAGTATCTGGTGCCAAAATAAATAGCTAGCATAATAGACAGTATGATGCTCTCACCTGGTGAGTTTGATTACTCTGTTGCATATAATCATCATTACTAATGACAGATCACTTTAGATCTATTTAGATCTACAACTATCTTTGATTGTGGTCAATGTAAGTATATTCTATTTTATGTGATGCATATCATAATTGATGTTTCAACCTATTTAATATTAGGGCTTCACCTCCAAACTCTCCTCAATGTGCATGGAATGCTGCTTGCCAGGCTGAACATGACCAACATCAAATTGGTTCTCCTCTCTCCAGTTGACATCCAGGTCCTTCTTCTCAAATGCCTCTGAACACTCCCAATGCCTTGATTTTATCTTATTGTTGTCACAGATCTACTGCATATATATAGTATTTACTGAAAATTTCAGGACCATCCTCCTGTGCCTGTGGATCAATATCCAGGCATATCACATCATTTGATTGAGTGCCATGATGTTCAGAGGATGTGTCATCTGCACTCACCATCTCCACCATCTATTTTCCCTACTAATTCTCAACATGTTCCATCATTGCCATATTTTAATCAGTCAGCACCACGTCCAATGTTTTCTCCTACTCCTCTATCTGCTTTGCCTTTGGGCTATCAACCATTTTCTCCACACTCCAATGGCCTGAAGTAGTTTCTTAAAGGAGTATTTTGGAGAATAGAGTTGATTATAATGCTAGATTGCTGGAAAACTTCAATTCTTCTCATCAAAATCATCATAGCAGATGATCCAATTGTCATTCTACTGCTCTTCAACCTGCCAATGCACAGGACTACAGCCTTCCTAGCTCAGCTCTACATCTATGATCCAGAGGAGGCCACTAATAGATGTGTTTACTGCAACCCTCAGCTTGATGGTGCTATTTTGCTGGATCCACATACCACTCTCAGAGAATTAGATCCTTATGCTCCTCTCTACAAACAAGCATATGAAATCATGAGGGTAAGTAGTTATAGTTATAAGTTATGCAAGACATGCTTACTCATGAAATCGTATTGGCCAGAACTGCTTAGGAACATACTGATATGTGCATGCAACTTCACCTACAACAGGCGGTTGATGCTAGAAGATATAATCTGCCTACTATAGAGGAGATAGCTGCAATTGTTTCAGGTGATGGTTCTGAGAATGTGAGGATACATCATGATGTCATTCCATGGGTGCAAGATGGTCCTCTGTTGTATCAGTAACCTTCACCCCTTCTATCTTCCTCTACACTATGTGCTTCTCTTTCTACATGGAGAGGATGGCTGGCATCTGGACATACCTTTGCAACAAGTCAATGGAAATCCACATCACTCTAAGAAGGTCACACAACTTCTTTGGTATGCATGCATATAGGCTTCATATGTACCCACAAGAAATAGAGCCATCAAGTGTGTTCAAAGGAGGAAGACACTTTTAGCAATTCACCTGTGATGGATGGGCTTCTATTGAACAATGCAATCTTACCTGGGCTGCCAACAATCAAAAAAAGCTTAGTGCTGAATTGTATCAAGGTCTACAAGATCACATGATTCAGGATGTTGGTCATGAGGTCCAAAGAGATGGTCAAAATTTGAGCCAAGTTGGTCATGTCATTCTTCCTTCTACTCATAAGGGTGGCCCTTGCTACATGCAGCAGCTTCTTCAAAACTCCTTGGCTATTTGTTGGGCATATAGAAAGCCTGATCCTTTTCTTACCATGACTGCCAATGGTAGCTGGCCAGAAATTTCTCAGAATCTTCTAGCTGGTATGTATGCTTATTTTAAATGTTAGTCAAACAAAGCTAATCATTCATTGTTGTCTAGGCCTAACAGCTGTGGACAGACCTGATTTGGTTACATGTGTCATCCATGCCAAACAGTAAGCATTATTAAAGAAAATTCATGATGGGTACCTTGGAGAAGTTGCTGGATTTGTTTACACCATTGATTATCAAAGTGTGGCATTCCTTATATGCATTGTTTAATTTTTCTGGAGCCACAAGACAAGATTTCCACTGTGGAGCAAGTTAATGCAATCATTTCTGCACAGATCCCTGATCCCCAAATCCATCAGCAAATACACTCTGCTGTTTCCAAGTATATGCTGCATGGTCCTTGCTCTACTTAGTGATGTTTAGAAAACAATGTTTGCAAATAGTGCTTTCTAAAGGCCTTCACAAATCAGACTATTATCAATGATGGATATCCTGATTATGCCTGCCCTAATAATGGCAGGACTGTTCAAAAATGTCAGGATATCTTTAGTAACAAAGTTGTGGTTCTTTATCCAAGAGAGCTGTTGGTGCAATTTGATTATCACATCAATCTGGAGGTCTGTGGATCCATCAAGGCTGTTAAGTACATCCACAAGTATATCTACAAGGACCCTGATCATACCACCATTCAAACTGAAGGTCATAATGAAATCTGCTCCTATCTTGATGGCAGATATATCTCCTTCACTCAGGCTTGTGATAACATTTTTGAATTTCCTATGCACGTGGAGTGGCCAGCTGTCTACCATCTACCTGTTCATCTTTCCAGTCAGCAGTCTGTGGTTTTTCAAGTCGATGCACAAATTGAGGAGGTGGTAAACAATGTCAAGGACACTCAACTGCTTGGATTGTTTAAGGCTAATCAAGATCTGGATCTAATTGCTGCTGGTGCTCACAATCATCTTTATCAAGACTTTCCTCAGCACTTTGTTTGGGGCAAACACCAAGCTATCTGGAAGGTTCACCAGTGATACAAGGCCATTGAATGCATATACTCAAACTTCCCTTCTGCTGGTGAAGCATTTTATTTACATCTTCTGCTTACTGTGGTCAGGGGTAAGACTAATCATAGTTGTGTTTGTAAAGCACATTTGACATTCTTCCCTTAGATGCTACCTTCTATGAAGATCTTTGTACTGTCAATGGTCATCTTCATGAGAATTTCAAAGAGGCCTGTTGTGCATGTGGTCTTTTGCAGGATGACAGGGAATTGCAATTGTGCTTAGAGGAGGCTGCTCATTTCAACACTGGATATAGGCTGCACCACCTGTTCATCATCTTTCTGGTACATTGCTCTCCTGTAGATCCTTATCAATTATGGGAAGCTTCTGAACATCATCTTGTGATGATCTTGCCCATCAACTCACTCACACCTTCAATATTGCTAATCCTGATGAGGAATGAATCTATGACTATGGCTTGCATCTTATAGATCAAGAACTTAGGAGACAAGGCAAAAGCTTGCAGGACTTTCCTTCAATGCCTAGACCACAAATCAATCAGGGCCATCAAAGAGGAAACCAGCTTATTATTGAGCAGAGAAATTATAGTCCACAGGAACAACAGACACAGGTTGACGGGGGTCTTCAAACTCTTAACCTCCAACAGAGTGCTCTCTATCATGCTGTGCTAAATAGTGTTACCAACTAACTCCCTTGGATCTACATTCTTTCTCCATAGTGGTGGTGGATGTGGAAAGATGCTGCCCATTCACACTTCAAGATTCCCATCCCCTGTCATGAGCAAAGCACCTGCAATATTAAGAAGGATGATGCTATTCATGAGCTTCTCAAGGAGATCTCCCTTATCATTTGGGATGAGGCAGCCCTCCAGAATCATTTTGTGGTAGAAACTGTGGATCACACTCTTCATGACTTGCTCGACCAGCCCAATCTCCCATTTGGTGGAATTACTGTCCTGTTTGGTGGAGATTTCAGGCAGGCTCTTCCTGTTGTCCAGCATGGCTTAAGAGAACAGACTGTTCCAACAACTCTAACTCACTCTAATCTCTGGCCAAACATGTCTATCCACTATCTTTATCAGAACATGTGCCTTGGTCAAGATCCAGAATCTGATGAATAGGCACAGCAACTCTTGCAGATAGGTATAACAGATGAACTTGTGACACTTTCTAGGCACATGCATCATGGTGACACAACAGCCTCTCTTATACAGTAAATGCTCTCTACTCACAGCTTCTTACCCAAGACCAGCAGCTTCCTGATAAATACTTTTTGGATCGCACTATTCTCAGTCCCAGAAATGAACAAGCCCATGAAATCAATGCCATTATTCTGGACTCTATTGCACCACCACAAACAATCACTTACCTTAGTGTAGACTCTGTATGTAACTGATTCTGAATACAACTATATCCAATCAGAGATTCTCTACACTTTCAACCCCTCTGGATTTCCTCTTCACAAGCTTATAAATGGTGCATCACTCATGCTGCTATGTAATCTGGATCCCATGCATGGTCTCTGCAATGGTACTCACTTAAGGCTTTTAAGATCCACTTGCTGCATTCTGGAGTGTAGAGTGTTGGGTGGAATTAATGACAGCAATGTGGTTTTTATTCCTTGCATGGTTCTTCACTCTGGTCTTCAAGATTCCCCAGTTCCATTTCATCATCTTCAATTTCCTGTCCACTTGGCCTATGCCATGACCATCAACAAATCACAAGGTCAGACAGTCAAGAATGTTGGTCTGAGCTTGAGTTCTCCTGTTTTCTCTCATGAACAATTTTATGTGGCTTTGTCACACTGCACTCATCCCAGAAACATCAAAGTTCTTTTTCCTCATTGTCAAGAAAACACCAAAGCTACTAGTGTGGTTTGGGATGAAGTATTTAGAAATTTGAATATCTGATTATATGGGCACACATGTTTTTGTCTTACATATCTCTACTTGAAAACCTGACTGATACTGTATTAATTATACTGTACAAATTGAAAACAACCTTTCTACTCAACTAGAATTGGCATCCTCAAAGCAAACTAGGATTAGCACCTTCCATGTTTTGGGCTGAAGGCCCAAAACCAAGTCTCTGCTCATACAAGATTATCATAAAATAAACACTATTACAGTAAAAAATCATTATCCCTTGCCATCAATATCTGAGTTAATCAATAAGTTAAAAAATGCTAAATACTTTATGAAACTTGATATACAATGGGGTTGCAATAACATACACATGTAAGAGGGAGATGAATGGAATGCTGCTTTTAGAATGAATCACTGTGTCATCTTTCTAGGATTCAGCTAATAGAACTGCTAGGAATTCTACTATAGCTCAATCCTCCATGGATAAATGACCATAAGCTAGGGGCACTTGACAACAAAATAACCTCCTAGATAAACCTAAGGGTAAGTACTTGGTTTAGTGATAAACTTAGTCAATTAATAATGTGGGTGTTCTTCCTATAGCCAGACTTAGTCTGCACTATTGGGGGTGTAGAGTACTAGCGGTGGTTTGTTTAGTGTTGTTAGCTCAAAGGCCAGTTTGGTTATATCTATGCTATTGGGTGTTTTTTCTGGCAATTTGGTTATACTGGCTCAAATTCTTGATGAGTCAGCTTTGTTGAGGGCTGTTTGGCCTGCTGATCACACAGTTCACACAATAGGATTCACTAGGAAATCACTCTATTGGCAATTTATTGGTGATTGGGCTTGGTGTTCAGAACAGAGTAGCTTTCCTAAGCTTTCCTACACTAGATTTATGTAAGGTACAGATTGACCTGGTAGATATACTACACTCAGGTCGCTTAGAATCGCTTAGATGGAGCCTAGTATACTGTTATTTCAGTAGCTATGGTCTCCTAGTACAGTCTACCTAGTATATTAGCTAGATAGGACTGCTGGTTGAGGGCTTAGGGGTTTCTTTAGGCTTTTTTCCTTAGCAAGTCCCTTAGTAAGTCCCTGTTCTGGACTGCCAAACTGGCTGTCCTTATATACACAATATGGGTGGCTATGCCTGCTTACAAAGCGGCCTACTAATAGTACTCTTTTCCCACAGTTGTCAGACAAGTTTGGATTCTCTTCAGTGAATGGCTGGGGATCTGCTTGGCAATGACTCATTCTGACATATTCCCTTTTTGGCCCTTGGATGCTGTGACTCATTATGACTCAGTATGAGTCATGGTGGCTGTGTTGGATGACTCATTGTGACTCATTATGACTCCCTGTGACTCACACTGGCTTAGGCTGACTTATGCTGTGCCAAGCTTTGCCCAGTAGAGATAGACAGGGGTCAAATGTGAATTAGGATATTGTGTCACTTGCTGACTAATGATGTAGTCACATGATAGTTTTTAGGGGTAGTCTATGGTCAGGTGGTCCTGGGAATAGTAGCACTTTAGCCATGTCTATAGTAGATAATTGGGAAATTAATGGAATGGATGCCACTATGTTAACTAAGGTATGCACACAAGGCAGGAATGATAAGTGTACATCTTTTGATATATGCAGTAGGAAATTCTGAAATTTATGGGGCATGTAGATGGGATTAATGGCTATCCAGCCATAGTAGTATGATTCCTCTCTTTCTATTGAAAGAGGTATAACCCAGTCTTTTTTTTCATGGCTTTGCAGGAAAACATTTTCATGCAGGTCAGTGGTTGCTGAGTTTGTAAGGCCTTCAGCTGGGCCTGTAATGAATTAATTGTTGTGAGAAGTGTGGCAATGTCTAGACCAGACACTGCTCCTTGTGGTGGCTGTGCAGGTGGTGCACTCATTCCTGTAAACCCAATAAACATTGGGTCTGGATTCATTCTGTTGTTGCCTTGGGCAAAGCTGTCTTTGCTGTCAAGGTCTGAGATGTTGCTCAGGGATGGGAGGACTTGGAGGAGTACATTGTTTCCTTATGCCAGTATAGGTTCCAGCTCATTCCTTAACTAGTTAGAGATTTCTTGGGCTCATTCTGAGATGTGTTGGTGTGCTTGGTTTTGATGATGGTACAGTAGTTGATTCTTTTTTGAAGAAAGGGATCATTCATGAAGTATTGTACTCAGTGAGGATCTAAGATTACTCCAGCTGAGATCCAATTGGGTCAATGACCTTCCCGACTTGGATATGTATAGTGGTGTAGTAATTGGTAGGTACAATACTGCTCTTGTGCTGATTACCAGACTGTGTACTATAGGTAAGGAGATAAAGTGCCTCATTGTGGTCACAGGAACATATTCCCAAAAGAAGTTGAACTACAGTGGAGGGCAGAGATCAGCTGTTTTAACACCTCTTAAGGTGACCCTTTGTGCTAAGCCTGAAGCTTAGCACCTGCACAGCTATAGGGCCAAGGTATGCATAAAAATGGAAGAGTGTGTGTGCATTGTAATTCCTGTTAAGCCTCAGGGCTGGCTATGAGTTCCCTTACTGCTGGAAGGTATGGGCAAAGATGGAAGAGGAAGGTGTCAGTGATGGTAGTAGAGTAGAAGTCAAGTTCTATGTAAGTGACTGCTAGATCCTGTACAGGACTAGGGCCACTGACAAAGAGCTTGTGAGGGAAGTGGGGCAAGTAGATCAAGGGGATTACCCACAAGAACTCAACTGGAGTTCTTGGGGCATATGGATTCAGGTATTTATACTACTACAGGTGTTTGTACATATTTGACTACTGGTCTATGCATGTATGGGCTAGAACATTCTAGACTATAGCAGAGATTAATGGAGCTATGCAAGATGTAATGTAATGGGAGAGAAGAGACAGAGATTAAAAGAATGAGGTATGATGTCATAGTGACATCATAGGCCTAGACCAAGTCATGTGACTGGTCATGTGAGAGTTCATTGTGAAAAGGTCTAAGTCCAAAGCTAAGATAAGAGTCAAAGATAAGATGTCCACAAAGGTTATGATTGGGGTTAAGGAATGCATTTGTAACATAATGTTACACCTGGACCTGATAGGTATGGGCATAGACTCAAACTGTCTTAAGTGGTGCTAGGGATTATAAGATATGGCTACCCTGATGAAGGTTACTGAGGTCAGGCTTTGCCCAAGGTTGGTGTTCTTGTGGTGATGAAGGCAGGGCTGGGTCACCTGAGCAAGAGGACAAAGGATAATCAAGGTGAATTTGAGTAGAACTTGGCTAAGGCATAACATAGTGCTTTGAGGGTATTTATACTTGGAGGAAAGAATATCATAGAAAGTCAAAGAAGAATATAGAAGCATAGGAGTGCAATGGCATCAGATGGTGGAATAAGCACAATTACAAAGCAAGTGGAACGTTGTGGAACATTGTGGGAGAATGAGAGTAATTGTGAAGAAGATATAAGTCTAAAGGTGAAGTAAATGGTAGATAAAAGATAACCCCCTTAGTAGATCATAGCAACTAATGTTAAAAGCTGTGACACTCCACTATCATAACTTATTGTTGTTATTGCTTATCATAAGCTTTGCTTGGAAACTGGCAAGATTTATACTGGAAGTTGTCAGAGTGGCAATATGGATTGAAAAAATCTCATAGATTTTTTATGGTAGCAGGAATGTGAAAGAAGCAGATAGGTTTGAATTGTGACCTGTCAGAGATCTGTTTACTTTTGTGAAAGTCAAGTTATGTAATATATCTCTTGTAACCCACACCATATATAATCATGGTCACATACTATATTACAGTGACTCTATTGGTGACAGGGCTTGGTGTTCAGAACAAAGTAGCTTTCCTGAACCTTCCTACACTAGATTTATATAGGGTACAGATTGACCTGATAGATATACTACACTCAGGTATCTTAGAACAACTTAGATGGAGCCTGGTATACTGGTATTTCAGTAGCTATTGTCTTCTAGTACAATCTACCTAGTTTACTACCTAGGTCATGCTGGTTGGTTGAAGGCATGGGATTTTCCTTAGGATTATATCTTTTTCCCCTGTCCTGGACTGCTAAACTGGCTGTCCTTATATACACAAATATGGGTGGCTATGCCTGCTTACAAAGTGGCCTACTAATAGTACTCTTTTTCCACAGTTGCCAGACAAGTTCAGATTCTCTCCAGTGATTGGCTGGGAATCTGCTTGGCAATGACTCATTCTGACTCATGCTATGCCAAGCTGTGCCCAGTAAAGATAGATAGGGGTCAAACATGAAGTAGAATATTGTGCCACTTGCTGAATAATGATGTAGTCACATGATAGATTTTAGGGATAGTCTATGGTCAGGTGGTCCTGGGAATAGTAGCACTCTAGCTATGTCTGTAGTGGATAATCAGGAAATTAATGAAATGTATACTGCTATGTTAACTAAGGTATGCACATAGGGCAAGAATGATAGGTGTATATCTTCTGATATACATGGTAGGAAATTCTGCAATTTGGGGACATGTAGATGGGATTAATGGCTATCTAGCCATGGTAGTATGATATCTCCCTTTCTATTGAAAGAGGTATAACTCAATCAATCTTCATAGTCATGCAGGAAAGTATTTTCATGCCAGTCAACACATGGTGGAACTAGATCTCCATCTCAAAATTGAAAAGTGCAACTTCAGAGATAGAATATCTAGGCATGATTGTCAAACCAGGATAACTCACCATGAATCCTATTAATCTTGATGGTATTGCCAAATGACCTATTTCCTAGAAGTAAAAGACATCAGATCCCTTCTTGGCTTCTCCAACTTCTATCACTGATTCATTTTTAACTATTCTAACCTCACCTGTTCTCTCATTAATCTTACCAAGAAGAACCCCCCATTGGTCCTGGTCTCCTGCCTGTCAAATTGCCTTTGACTTCCTCAAGGCTCTCTTCCTTTCCAAACCAGTTCTCCATCTTCCTAAGCTCTCTAAACCCATTACTATCACAGCTGATATCTCTAAATTCATTTTAGGAGGGATTTTCCTTCAAACTAACACCAATGGAAAGTGGCATTCCTGCTACTACCTATCCCTGTCCTTCTTCCCTGTGGAATGAAATTATGACATCTATCACCAAGAACTTCATATACATAATTATCTGTGCCCTCAAAGCCTAGTATCATTGCCTCCATGGATCTTCCTTTTCCATTTAGGTCTTTACAGACCATAAAAACATATATTTCCAACATCCTCAAACCCTTAACCTTACTGGTTTTGACTTAATCATGATTCACAACCCTGATTCTCTCCTTGCTGGGCCCAATGCTCTCTCTCACTGCTCTGATCTCACTTTCCCTACTGCTTAAAAAACAATGAAGTTGCCCACCTCTCCCTCTTTTCTTTTTGTTAACATGATCAACACTGCCCTTTTGCATTGTATCCAATTCACCTCCACCTCTGATACAATTGTGCTTCATACCCTCCTATCCATGAATGGCTCTAATCCCCCTGCATTCCATTCTCACCTCTCTGACTGGCAATACTCCTCCTGCATCCTTATCTACAGGGACTGAGTTTATGTGCCTGCCAATGATGCTCTCCACCATTCTATCCTTGAACATTGCCATGACCATGCCTCTGCTGGCCATCCTGGCTTTCTCAAAACCCATCAACTTGTCTCTGCTGAATTCTGGTGGCTCAGTCTTGCCTTCTTTATTCATCAGCATGTCAATAGCTGTACCACCTGCTAGCAGAATAAATCAAACACCCATCCCACCATCCCACTCCTTTCCTCAATCTTATTCTTAGCCTCTCACCCCTTTCAACAGGTCTCTTGTAACCTTATCACCCCCCTCCCTCCTTCTTCCTTCAACTCTTTACTAGTCATGGTCAACCATGGCCTTACTAAGGAGGTAATTCTTTTCCCCACCAAGAAAGTGATCAATACTGAAGGCATTGCATCATTATTTTTCCACAAAGTCTTCCTCCATTTCAGCCTCTATGACAAAATCATCTCTGATTAAGGCCTCCAGTTTGCTTCTGCCTTTGCCTATGAGTTAGGAAAACCTCTCAACTATAGTGACCTTCAAAGCCATTGCAATGTTTAACCTTAATGTGATATACAAAGCCCGACCCTAGGCAATTGTTCTTAGCTTCATCAGACCATACAACCCTCTTCTAGTCTTCTATAGTATTTTTCATTTATTTTAATTTCAATCCTTGTTTATTGTCTGATGAGGCAGTATCTCTTGTTGGAGAGCATGTGTAGGTGTATCTAGTAGTAATGTAGTGCTATGTAGTGTATGAATCTTTCACTATCTCAGTGGGAATAATGGTAAATGGGGCTGTGGGGGTATTTGCTCTGGAGTTGGTGCATTGGTAATTATGGTGTAGGGCTATTTGGGAGCAGCAGAGAGGAGTCACTGGGTAGTGCTCTGGTTATGAAGGTCTGGTAGTGTGAATGGGTCTGCATATGTCAGAACTGTTGATTCCCCTAGTCATTAAGCAATCTAGACCCCTACATCATATTCTAGGTCACATATTATCATGATGTTATTATAACAGTATTATGTTCTATATCTCATTATGTTTGGAACATCCATTTCCTTGGTCCATTATGATTCATTTTGAGTCATTGGAATAAGTATCTTACATTATTCCAAATGTATCTTTTCTTCCCCTGGCATTTTATCCCTGGTCTTTTATTGCTTTTTCACTTCCTATTGTTGCCTTTGGGATTCAGCACTTGCTGATACCCTACTCCTCTCATCTCTCTAAAACTACCCTATGCAGTTGGGTAGCACTTCACTACTCAGCACAACACCCAGTTCCTAGGGTTAAAGAACAACAGTCTATGCACCAGATATATATGGGAAAGCCACCCATTCCACAGTTGTTGAGCTCACTGTCATATACTCATTCAGTGTAAATAAACAATAATACAGTGACCCTCAAAATTGTTCGAATGTTTAATCCTAATGCAGTGTGCAAAGCATACTGCAATCATCCATGGGACTCTTGCTTAAATTTGGTTGGATTAACAATGGTTTGCACTCTGGGCTACTCATTGATGCCTGGATCATGTGAGTTGATACAGAGAGAGCAGGGATATGACCAGTTTCAAACAGCAACTACATTGGAATAATTTTGTCACTTTAATATGGGCAATAGAATCTTAATGAAACTAGGAGATATTTGCTGTTATTTGGTGCTACAGACAAAGATATACATATAAATATGATGTCTGAGTCTGAAAATATTCCCACACCTCTTGACTTTCATCCACTATCATCATGTGATCACTCTCTACCACCCAGAAGAACACCATTCTCTTTTAGCTTGATGCTAGTCATTTCATCACTCTATTGCCTCAAGTACAGGTGTTGATGTTGCTACCATCTCTAGGCTTCATTCCAAGGAGTGTTCTGACCTTCAAAAGTTTGCTGGAGGCCATCCATCAAAGCTTTCCTCTGCTGATGTATACCATGCTGTTAGTCTTATCTCTAGCAATAAGGCAAAAAATGCTATTCAGGTCACCAAAACTCTGTCTACAATTACCAACCCACCCCTCCATCCTAATACAGTTCACCATAACTTGAAAAAGATTGGTATGAAAGCTGTAGTGAAGTTTATATGTCCTCTACTCCCTGCCAAACATTGCAAGGCTTGCTTAGACTTTGCTTATGCTCATAAAGACTGGACTTTGAAGGACTGGAAGCAGGTGGTATGGTCTGATGAGACCAAGATCAATTGTCTTGGATCAGATGGTCATAAATGGGCATGGAAAAGCAAGGAGAGAGGCTTAGTAATAGGTTAGTTAAAGGAACTCTGAAGTTTGGAGGGGGTTCATTGATGTTGTGGGAATATATGGCTTGGGATGGAGTTGGCTATGCAACCAAGATTGATGGTAGGATAGATGGTGACCTTTACCTTCAAATTGTGAGGGATGAACTTCAGAATTCACTGGAGTTCTATGGTCTGGATCCTCCTAATGTCATCTTTCAGCAAGACAATGACCCTAAGCACACTTGCAAGAAGGTCAAGGAGTGGCTGGGAGAGTAGGAATTTAGGACCATGATATAGCCTGCTCAATCCCCTGACCTCAATCCCATAGAACATGTCTGGCTTCACCTCAAAAGGAAGCTGACAGACTCTAAGGAGCCTTCTAAGAGAATAGAGGAGTTGTGGAGAAGAACTCAAGAGGAGTGGAATAATATACCAGCTGAGATGTGTCAGATATTAATTGAGAGCATGCCTAGGAGGGTTGAGGTAGTGCATAAAGCCAAAGGAGGATACATCAAGTACTAATATATACAGCTGATGTTTTGCACTCCCTGATATACACTACTTGCTTGTCTTTGACTGAGGTAGTGATAAGCACTTGTGCTGCATTGTCATGGTCTCACCATCCTTTAGCTCCAACAGGGTCCTGCAGCTCGGCCAATTTGCCAGTGACAAGAAATACTCTTATGATAATCAAAAATGACAATATCTCTGGTTCCTCTGGATCCATTAACATGATCCAGGCTTTAATGGGTAGCCCAGAGTGTGTGTTATTGTTTGTCCCACCAAAGCTCAGTAAGATTCCCACAGATGATTGCAATGTATCTTATAAAAAAAATTAAATATTGGAAAAGTTTTGGAAATCATTGTAATGTTGTTTTCCCACAGTGTAAAAGGAGTGTATTGGCAGAGTGTTAGAGGCTGTCATGTACAAGGGATCCAATGACCTTGGCTGTTTGTATGATCACAGTTATTGTCACATCTCACATAAGGAGTATTTTTGTCACCATAGCCAGGCATTTCTGATTCCCCCATTTGATAACTCCATTCTGCAAGACTTTTCACCCCCACTTTCCACTGCTTTCAGCTGCTCCACATACAAGGAATATATTTCCTTTCAAGCCATTAGCAACAGCACTCTCTATCCTGCAAGCATTGTTTCCTTCATCTTACATATGTGAGCAACCTGTCCTTGGCTTAGAGATTACCCTTGAAGTTATGGTCACTCCTACCTCCATCTTCATCTCACACTCTGTTGTCTTTCCCCCTTTCCCATTTGTCATATGGTGTAGGACTAGCCATCCTTTGAGCTGCATTCTATCCACTATCATTCAGTCTATCACATTCACTGCCAATTATATTTTATGATCAACCAAACCCTCTCCCACACTTCTTCCCACTCAAGCAAACACCCCCTAGTTTTCTCCTTCTATGCCCTCTATATTATCCTACAAAACCACTGTTGGTAGTGTAAAACCAAATAAATACAACTTTTTCAACTTTTTATCACTCTATGCAATCAACTATGTCAGGGGGTCCATCACAAGTTCCAATTCCCATCTTAACATCAATTCCCGCTGAGGAATTGTGAAGTAATTCCAGAAAATATCCTAAGAGAGCTGGATGCAATTAAACAAAGATGGGAATTCTATAAAAGGAAAACAAGTTTTGTAGAAGACTATGCAATACAGTACAAAGCATACCAAAGATATGGACAATGGGATGGTAACCCACCAATGCCAAGGGCAATAGAGCCACCAAGACCACCCCATCAATGGTTGTTCTGCAACTGATGTCTGTTGCATCAGGTTTTCACATTTCACCCCAAGTAAATATTCTGACTTGCATTATTTCCTCTCATTTGACATCTGAGAACTCTCCTTTAATACAATACTGACCTCTCATATTCACTTCCATTCCAGTAGCACTGTCTGCACCAGCCCCCATGTCGAAGAAAATTGAAAAATTGCTGGCTGCAAAATCCAATTTCTTTAATGGAGACAAATCTAAGTTCATTCAGTGGTGGCAAACTCTCTTAATGTACCTCAGCAGTTTAGAAAAGGAACCAACCAACAGATGAAGATTAAAATTTGCTTTATTGTATATAGGTGGAGAAATGCTGCAGGAAGATTTGCAGACTTGTATGTTAATAGTCTCAGATATATTGTCAAACAATTTTCTGCCTTTGAAAGAGAAGTAAAGGAAACACTCCAACCTGTCAGAATTGATCATGAAGCAGAAGAAAAACTGCTTAATTTGTGACTGTTATAATTGCCACCCAAAGCCCCTATTTTTCCTTGCATTCCTAATGCCTTAATGACACTTACAAGATATGTTGCTTGACTTGTTGCTCCATGCTCTTTTGTATGACATGTGACTTATCACCTGACACATCATATGACCTATGTCCAGACCCTCATCACATAACTCAGTCTAGACTATCACATCATTACAATGTCATACCTCATGGTATGCCTCATATTATTCACTTTCATGCTATGCATGGCTATGCCACTGCCTTCACCTCATGGCTCCTTATGCCCTATGCCCATGCTTTTGTTGCCTCATGTCTTTAATCTCCATCTGTCACATGCTCTATTTTTACACATGGTCACTTACTGTACATGTGCTCCCTCTCTTGACCCTTACTATATGTAGTAGTTGTACTCACACACACTGCTTGGTCTGTGTGTAATCCTGTAAACTATATAAAGTGGATCAGCTGTGTCTTACAGCTGCAGTCTTATCCTCTTGGAGAGCCTACCAAAGCCTTCTCAGACCCACTTGACCCATTGCAACTGTCACTGTCAGCTAGTGCTAGTCTGGTTAGCATTGGTTGTTTCAGTGAAAAAATACCAAAGAGACGATCAAGGAATTCATTGTCTGAATGAAACATCTAATTATCAAGGCTGGCTACTCAGAATTAGATAACAATTGTACTCTCATCAATGTCCTATGATGTGGCATTCATAACAAGGTTGTCAAATTGGTTGAAAAAACATAACCAGACATCCTTGATAGCAAGGAGTTTTTTAGGTGGTACTCAACCTTCATTAAAGCAGACAATATGCTTGCTGAGATCCAATGACAAAAGGGAACAAGTTCCTTCAACTGATTCCAGTCATACTCTACTCCACATACATCACAACAACTATCAGGCATGTCTTCAACCCCTTCTTTGTCCATTCCTGCCAAAGTGTCTTTGAACATACATTTAAATAAGGCAAGAACCTTTGGTGGTACTAGCACTCCTATGAACATCTCTGAAGCCTGCACTAAGGACAAATATTTCTATTGTGGCAAACCTTTGGTCTTGCAAGGAGCATTTTCACCCCTGTTCTCACCATCAGAGTTAATCCATGGTGTTGAAGAACAAGAAATTGAAGAAATCTTAGCTTCCTGGGAATGCTGGAGCAAGATTAAATATCTTGTTTCATGGAAAGGTTTTCCTACAGAAGAAAACAAATGGATCATCCAGTCCAGATTAGAACATGCTAAAGATGTAGTCAAAGATTTCCATTATTTTCAACCAATTGCTTCTTATCCAACCAAAAGGCTTCAATTCTGATATAACACAGAATGTCTAGATTTTCCCTGTTTATGTTCAATTTGCATACAAACAACTTTCTTTTCTTCTTCTTTCCTTTTCTCTAAAGCAGACTTTCTTGAATTTTGAAAACAATACCAAAAATTTGACAACTCCAAGTTTGGAAATCCTAGTGCTGCAGATATCACCATTTGGAAAGGGGGTAATGCCAGAACCCTTAATTTCATTTGATTACTGAGCATCCCAGATCACTACATCACATTCTAGAGCATAAATCATAGTGATGTCATTATGACAGGTGATAAGTCATGTGACATGAAAAAGTGTAAACAACTTGAATCCAAATAGGACCAGAGTCATTGCTAGTGACTTGCTAGAATAGAGACAAAAGGGAATATGGGGAAAGACCCACAAGGACTTGACTGGAGTCCTTGGGGCATTGACATTCATATTTATATACTATACAGGTGTTATGGTGATGGTCTGTGCATATATGGTCTAGGCTAAGGTAGAAGGGTCTAGAACACAGTGGAGATTAATGAGGCAGTGTGGAATGGAAGAGAAGCAACAGAGATTAAAAGAGTAAGGCATGGTGTCATAGTGATATCATAGGCCTAGACCAGGTCATGTGATTAGTTGTTGAAAAGTTTCTAGGTCCAAAAGATAAGATTAGGTGTGCAGGAAATAATGTCCTGCAAAAGTTACAATAGAGGCTATGGGTTAAAAGGGGGTGTTCATACCACCACCCCCCTCCTACAGGTCACATTCCAGGTGACATAAGACAGGTCATTTGGCAGGCATTCATTCATACATACTAGGAAAACAAAGAATTGAAGGAGGATTGCATCATTTAGAGATGCTGAGAGGCAGAGGGGTGAGATTTGTAGAAGTTTAAGATGGCATCCTGTGTGTGTTTTAAGTTAATTTCAGGTTCCCAGGTATGGTCTATTTCATCATATCCTTTCTAATGGACACAGAACTTAACCTGGGTGCATTTCAAGTAGGAGTCCACCACAAAGTCAACTTCATATTTCTGACCTCCTTTGTCAGTTGCCAAAACAGATCCTGATGACTGGAGTAATTTTCCAGAAAGGGTTTCCTTATATGATTTTAATTGGGAAATATTTATTATAGGGTGGATTTTCATAGAGGTTAGCAAGCATAGCTTTACTGTGCTTTCTCCATGTAGGTCTGTGATGATGTAAGGACCTGGCCATCATTTTGTTAGTTCACAAGAGGCTTGTGAGAGGCAAAGGTTGAAAGTAGAAAGCCAGACCTGCTGGCTGATCACATAATCATGGGATTTGGAGTGGTGTTTATCTGCCTGAATTTGCATAGTGTCCTGTGCCTTTTGTAGGGAGATGGGGCTTTGCCTTTTGGGGGTTTAATTCCCATACCTTGGCTTTCACCATTATGGAAGACCTGCTATTATCGTCTACTTCCAAGAAACCCTCCACCTAAACTGTGTGTATGTTGTTGTCAAAGATGACACAATGGACATCTGTAATGGCCTTGACAAAGAAGTGCTCATGTGAGCTGGCATGTGCAAGATGGTGATGGAGAACAGCAAATAGTGTTTTGCTAACAGGTAGGTGGCACAATAGCCTAGGCCAGCAGAGAGTTTGATCTACCCATAGGGAATATTCCACATCAATCCTGGCAGATCCTCCAAGTTAAATGTTAGGAGATATTGTGTGGTTTGCCCACCACTCAGAAATGACTCTATTTGTACTGGACAGGGTCTCCACTGCTCAACCATGAAATCAGTGACCAGCTGGGGGTGATGAGCACTGTAGCAATTCTTTGGCCCAAATTGAAAAGTATGGTTGTGAGCAGTGGAAAAGATGATTCACATGTGAATGACATGATGAATGCTAGAAATTGGCAGCTGTGCCAAGTTATGTCCTCTCCAAATTTTTCCCTGACTTTATCCCGATCATTGTCTTCAATAGGGATGTCATCCTGTATCAATATCATACCACCATCCAAAGTGGCATCTGTTATCTCTGTGACAAGAATGTGGCCATATTTCATGGTCAATGTCTTGGGGGTCTTGGGTATCTCAGCAGCAGGAGTGGAAAGAGCATATGGTAACATAGTAGAGCATAATCTGGAGATGTGTGAGTAGATGTTAACCCAAGCTCATTTGAGGGTCAGCTCAAATACCTCTTGAGAGCCAACATTTCTTCCCTAATCAATCTATGTGTTAGGTATGGACCCTAGAACTCTCCTAATAAGTTTTCTGCTAGTTGATCACTCATTTCAGATGTTGCTTAAGTGGGGTGGGATTTACTCACAAAGAGCTAGGTGACCTCAGTTCATTTGCTGCTTACACAGAGAGAGGATTTGAAGACATAACCTAGAGTTAGACTTCACCATTTCCAGATGAACAAGTACTTGGCTGTGCACTATTTCACATGTTCTTATGTATCTCTATATTTTGGCAAGACCCAGTACCCTAAATGTATCTCTAAATGTGATTCCCAACTTGCAGCTCTGCAAGCCTAACATCTGCCTGGCTCAACAGCCTGCTCAAAGGACTAAGCTCAATGGGTTTATACTGTCAGTTTGCCACTTACACAGAGAGACACCTGAAGACATAACTTATAGATAGATATTACAATTTCTAGATAAACTGGTACTTGGCTATGTGTTGTTCCATGTATTCTTATGTATCTCTGTACTTTGGTGGGATCTAGTGCTCTAAGCATATCTCTAGATGTAATCCCTGCCTTACAGCTCTGCATGCCTAATATCTGCCTGGCCCAATGGCTCACCCAAAAGACTATGCCTGATGGCTTTATACCATCATAGTGTTAGCTCATCAAACACACTGAGAACACATGTTTTGGCTTGCTGACACTAATTTTTGCACCCTTTCCCACATAGCATTCTTGCCATTCATGTTATGATCACTATCCAAAAGCCCCTATTTTTTCTTGCATTCCTAACATCTAGTTGACACTCACAAGACATGTTGCTTGACTTGTTGCTCCATGCTCTTTTTCATGTCATGTGACTTATCATGTGACACATCATGTGACCTACAGTGCTCAAAAAAGTGCCCCAATGTTGGGTCATTTTGGAAATATTGCATAATTGTGAGACAACAAGGACAAATAAGGCTATCATTGTACTGGGGCATTTGACAAATGGATTCATGGAAATCTATGGAGCCCTTGTTCATGTGATGTGGTTGTCATGGAACCAAGATATGGACCATTTCAAAATGACATGTCATTGGGACACTTATTTGAGCAACATGTCAATTCTGGAGTTTTGCCAATATTTCACTCTGCAAACAATGTTACATATGCACAAACATCATGTATGAGCTGACATGTCATGTAGGAGCTTAAACACAACTTTTTTGTAGTTAAAATTACTATACAATCACACTTTTCTATTTAAAAGGGCATTTTCCTTCTTATACCTAGAACTAACTATTTTGCTTACTCCAACACAGATAGATATACTTCTACCATCATTACACAGCATTCTGAGAAGTATTCCAACCCATATAAGCTTGCTGGAGGTCATCTGCTCATGCTTTCTCTTACTCACACCTGGCATGTGCTTTAGCTTATATTGATTTAAAAGACCCAGAATACTGCTCAAGTTGTCAAATCCCTTGTCAGCATCAGTAATGCATCCATACTATGTAATACCATTGTCCAATTTGGTTTCTTGGTTGAGGTAACCATAGAGATGTCCATTAGTAACTGAGGATATGTTGACATGTTATGGGGGTGTGGGATGGTTTATGGAAGAAATTGTTGTGTTGCCAAGTATCTTTGGCATGGGAGGGGTACAGCTCTTTTGATTAGTTGAGGGATTCATCAATTGCTAGGGTGCAATCTGCCCAATTGATGGTTGGGTTGGTGGCCTTAAGCCAGGGAAGCCTAAGGATGACATTGGCTTGTTCACAGGTCATGACATGGAAAGTGACTTGCTGGGCAATGCCTTTGATGTTTAGGAATAGGGTGCAAGTATGGGTCACATTGCCACTCTTGTTGGTGGAGTGGTCTATGTTTTGGGCATGAAGACAATGGGTGGGCCTAGTGGTAGGAAGGCAATTCTTTTGGACAAAGTGTTGGTTGATGCAAGAGATATCTGCACTGCTGTCAATGAGGGCAAATGTGTCAATGGCGTTGAGGGTGTGCGAAGGTACAATCAATTGAACTGGGATTTGCATGGATTTGTTCATGGTAGATATGAGTACATGAACATATGTAAGGGGAAAAACTTGCATTGAAGAAGTTTTCCTTTCTAAAAATCCAAGGCTGAAAAAGTTACTTTATGGACAGTAATTTCATGTAACAACATAATAGACAGCAGGCACAGTATTGCTCCTGTACCATTTACTAGGTTGTATACTACAAGTATAGAGATAAGGTGCCTCACAGGGACATGGGTACATATCCCCAAAAGAAGGTGAACTATTATATAGGGTGGGGATCAACTGCTTTAATACCTCTTTTGGTGACCTTTGGAGCTAGGGTAAATGCTTTGCTCCTGCATGGCTATAGGGCCAAGGTATACATAAAAGTGCCTAAAGGCAAGATGGGGGGCAGGTTATGGTAATTCCCATTAGGCATCAGGTCTGGCTGTTGTTTCCCTTAGCACTGGAAGGTGCATGTGACAAGTAAGAAGAGTGTGGTGATGGTGGTGGAAAAAGTCAGGTTTGATGTAAACAACCCTAATCTATATAGAACCTGAGCTACCACTAGTGACTTGCTAGAATAGAGACAAGAGGGAATATGAGGGAAGATCCACAAGGACTTGAGTGGAGTCCTTGGAGCATTGGCATTCAAATTTATACTATACAGGTGTTTGTACATGTTATGGTGATAGTCTGTGCATGTATGGTCTCGGCTAAGGTAAAAGGATCTAGAACATAGCAGAGATTAATGAGGCAGTGTGGAATGGAAGACAAGGAACAGAGATTAAAAGAGTAAGGCATGGTTCCATAGTGACATCATAGGCCTGGACCAGGTCATGTGACTGGTTGTTGAAAAGTTTCTAAAGATTAGGTGCAAAAGAAATAATGTCCTGCAAAGGTTATGATAGGGACTAGGGGTTAAAAGGTAGTGTTCATAACAAAAAGAGCATAAAGTAACATGTCTTGTGAGTGTTGTTAAGGCATTAGGAATGCAAGGAAAAATATAGGCTTTTAAATAGCAATCATAACAGCCAGCTCAGTCTCCAGACCTTAATTCCATAGAACATCTATGGTTTCTTCTCAAGAGAAAGCTAAGAGCATATCCAGGCCACCAAAGGGGATAACTAAACTTTGAGAGAGATTAGGAGTAGAGTGGGAGAAGATAAAAGTGGCAGAGAATTAGAGATTGATTGAGAGCATGCCCAAGAGAGTTCAGCAGGTCATCAAGACCAAAAAAGGATGTACTTTATACATACAAGTGTATAATATCCTTAATGTTGGTAATAAAACTATTGCAATGGCAAGACTGCCTTAAAATAGCAATATCTTTACCATTACCTATCTGGGTAACATGACCAAAGATAATATAGATAGCCAAGAGCATCTATGCCATTTCATTCCACTAGCACTAAGCAATATTCTCACATCCTGAAATGCTACACTGCATGCACCACAAAATAGCAGAACATTGCAACAGTTTTGTTGCTCAGTGCAGCTCAACTTATGTTTTTAAGTTGAACAAGGAGTGGTTGGACAAGATTGATGAAAATATTTAATTACATCTGTAGTGTTGAATAATTTGGATTCAAAAATCCATTTATTTTCTTCTATGGGAAATCCTTTCCATGTTACAAGATATCTGATCTTTTCACAATGTTCTCAAAAAGCAAGAATTTCTTCTACTTCTTGTTCTTTTATGCCATGTATTAGGTCCAAAGAAGATGGCGGTGCTGTCTTTCAAGGAGAAAAATTTTCTTTGATGAATGGATGGATAATTGATTTGTAAAATATAGGATAAATTCCATGCCATTTAAAATCCGACTTTAGATGATACATGGCTGCTCCAATTAATGTAAACATATGTATCTTGCACAATTCATTGCTTGCTTGGAAAAGAAGGCATGCTTTGGTGGGATGGGGAATGATATCCATATCTGAAAGGTGTTCTGGAAGATATGCTTGGTAGGTGAGAAGTAATGACTATATATGGAAGGTGTGCTCGTCCAAAAAGGAGGGTGTGCTTTGCACATGGGAACTAATGTCTATATATGGAAGGTATGCTTGCTGAGAAAGAAATATATGATTTGGTATCAACCTGAAACTGAATTGGTCATCTAGACTGTACAAGATAGGACATGCACTCAAAATATTATTAAGTTACAGATGGATCACAATCAGCTGCCAAACTGACACTGAACTGCAGTCAAAATGCAGTTCAGTTTCAGTTTGGTGGGACTAAGTACATGATACATGTTCATATAAGTCAGTCCATGGCATGGAATTCATCCACAGATATATGCAGTGCAATGCAAGGTGTGGAGGACTGGTATATATACCACAAGTATTGGTACACTACACAATAGTGATACCACAGCATGGAGCTGGCACTGAATCAAAGTCAACAGTCCCACAATCATAGGCACATCTCACTGAAGTATACTTCAACCAATATACATGGTTACTTTGTGGTTTACATTTACAGGTGGCACTCATGAGTGAGAAATTATATCTATATTGAGAAAAGAAGATATGCTTGCTAAAAAGAAAAGTACACTAACCTGAAAAAGATTCACTTAAAAAGTTTTCTGAGTTTAAAACTGAGTTTTCTCTATGTGTGGGAAAGTTGTATTCTTCTTGCTTGATTTTGTTTCCATTTTTTCCCATACCTTTAACTCACACTTTTGGCAATTCCAACAGCTATTACCCCTTTCTCCTCCTTAACATGCCATTAACATATACCTGCAGCATCTGCAGTATCACATTTACTGAGAAAGCAAAATACATTCATCACAAAAGGCACTGCACTGGTGATATCGTCATGTTCCACCATGCACCAAGCAGTGGTGTTGTTACAGTGTTTAAGGACACCAATGGCTTTACATGTCATTGCTCTGACATGGCCTGCTCTGATGGCAAGAAATCATTCAAAAACAAATTCACATTGAAACAACACTTGAATGACAAGCATAGAATTTGGATTGGCCCTGGACTGGTAAAAGACAAGGTAGAATATCTATTCTTACTCTCCACATTTGTGCTCAAGCTAATTTCATTCACAGATATCTGACAATGCATGCAATTTTCATAGCATTCTTCAGCCACTGTACTGAGACATCCTTTTAAAATCAAAATCCATCCACATCCACATCCATGATGCCAGTGTTACAAAACACAGCAGAAATGGTAAGAAATCAATATGTGAAGATGGTATCTTCCACTATTGATAATCTGGATGCAGACACCAAATATAGCACAAATATCATCCATGACACTATATCAGGATGAGGCAAGTATTTGATGATTGAATGAGACAACATCATTTATCCCCTAACACAGTCATCAAATCTCATGGAGGAAGATATGTCCAGCCTCATTGATTCAATGCAGCTGCAGGACAATGTAAGTGGCTGTCCTATCAGCTGATCACATCTTCATATAACAACAATAGGATATGGATATGTCAAGAACTCAAGATGCTTCCATACCCAATGTAGAAATAACTGGAAATGATGAAGAAACAGATGGTGATGATATGGTTTGTCCTGTTTGATTGGATTCAGCCCTCTAGACATTCATAATGATTTGATCATTAGCAATCAGATTTAAACTCTAATGTAAATATAAATGACATTGATGAAGATATTGATGACTCTGGCATAGTTAGTAATATTTTTTATATTCAGTCCAGCAAATGTCATTGACAATTGTATTAGTATTCAAATTCCCTGGAGGATGTATTGATACATGATCCATATCTCAAATCAATCAATATTGTTATTGATTCTGTTTTGAGGGCATTGTGTTGCAATTTGTGTCTAGTGGCCTTGGCACCTGCACAGGTCTACCATCACATTGCTATAAAACACAAAGGGTTGAAGGTAGACAGGGCATGCTTGGAAAAGGCTGTCAGTACCTGGTCCATTCATGAAAACCTGCCTTACACTCTAGATGGTGAGGTGCCTGATTTGCTTTCAGATCACTTTAATTACTCCTTTAATGCAAATAGGTTCCATATTTAAACCCTTTATGGGATTGAAGCTCTACAAGGGCTTTGGATGTGAACACTGCTGGAAATCCTACACCACCAAGGCATCCATGCATGTTCACCACACAAAGCGCCACAAGGATGTACCAACACCTTCCAACTGGCCAGAGTGCATGGTGCAACGATTCAACAATGGTGGCCAAGGCTCTAATATCTTCTGGTGTGTCTCTTAGCCATACACACCATCTGCAGATATCCATGAAAATGACATTTTAAGGCAAGTATGCAATGAGGCCCTGCAAATGGATGTCATAGATCAGACAACTCAAGATGAGTGTCTTATCTCTCCTTGGCTGTGTACAACACATTGGCACCAACACACAGATCTATTTCAAGACAAAAGTGTGCTATGAGAACTGGTCAGAATTCCAGACATGAGGATGATGACCTGGATGCTCCTGGGATCAAGAAGGTTGTGCAGAAATACTTCAATACAGCATTGGAATTGCTACCACTAACAGATGAGTTGGTATTGAAGAAGTTGAACTCACCTGATCCAGCCAAAAAGTGAGTGGATCCAATTAACTTTTTGATGGTGTATGTGACTAAATGGGAACAAAAGGGGCATCAGCAACACACCATTTCACCACCATCAGGACTTGAACACAATGAAGAAGCATATTGTCCCCATCATTGCATTGCTCTGCTTACTCCTGCAAGTTCAAAATCATGAGGAGTATAGCCTGCCCCTACCTCAATCAGTCAACACCTGTGTGGCCAAACTCAGGACAGCATTGGTGGAGAAAAACAATGTCTGTGAAGCAATCCATGAGGTCCTTTGTGGAGTCTGGATGATGAAATGGACCAACATGCAAACAGATATGAATCTGATCCCCTGTGGATGTCACTCCAGAGCTTGCCAAGTTGGAATACTGCATTCAACTAACATGCCTTCAAGAAATCAAGTGCTGTTCACTTCTGGAATTCAATGGAGATGAAGATGCTGCCTGTGATGCCCTCACAATTGTTTACCAAAAAGAACAACTCACCATTTGACTGTATTCATTCTCTTCAACATCAGGCCTCATCCATCACTTTCACAACCATGAGCATGCCTCGCATCTGGTGGACAGACTGTATTAATTGGAAGGAGCTGCTCTACAAGGGGGACAAGATCCACATCAATCAGCTTCATGATATGTTTTCCAGAAATGAAAGGGATATCATTGATCTATGGGAGAAAAAGGTGTTGAAGGGTCTTCCCATTTACATCCAATATTCAAACCTCTTTGACAACCTGGAGAACAAAGATGTGGGCTATTTGTTCCTTATGGATCCTTGAAACACATGCTTTGGCAAGCCAGACATGCTAGGTGCTGCATTCATGGCAAATGAAACCATCAAGACATGCTTTGGGCAGATGTTGAATGAAAAGATGGTATGGAATCATGCTGCACTCAAGGAATGGCTTTCCAGCTATGCAGAGTTCCAAAGCTACTTGTTGATGTGCTGTGAGATGCTAGGTGGTGCACCGGGTTGAGGAACAGAACTCACTGGCATGTCATTCTGCAACACAACACATTGCTTCCAATGAAATCTTGTTGTTCTCAGCCATCATGTCCCCATACTTCATACATACAGCAAGACGAGTGCAGTCACAGGAAAAGACTGGCTAATATCACATGCTCTCGATGGAATTACTAGCAATCTAATGGTGCAATCCCTTGCTCATGCAAGACCGTTTGCTCGGCTGGCCATCCAAATTTGCTATCCACAGGACCACACCTTGCACAATCTGTATTGACAATACATGTCTGTCAACTTTGACAAGCTATTCACAACAGAGGATCTCAGCCATCTTATGGCAAAAACCAGTCTTCCACATACGAATGTCAAATTAACTATCAATCCATGGAGGCACATAAGCATTGCATTCAGGTGCAAGCTGGCCAACTACTGTGATGACATACTCAACTTGGATGAACATGATACCATTGATGCTCTTCAGGCAGGTCACTTGTGAGCCACAGAGAATAGGATACATGATCTTAGTCCTGAGGTACTGGCAGGTGCTGCAGAGGACATTTTTCCACTCTTCCTTGAAGTCAGTACAAGATGGCAGGTTGCCATGCACACCGTTCCTGATGGACTTGGACTATCCTACAAGTCTGCATCCATGGCCACATTCCATCTCCTGGCAAAGTCAGGTCAACTAGGAGTTGAGGTGCAGAAGAGTGTTTCAGGTCAGATGGAATCACACAGGTCAAAACCCTCAGGAGTGAAGATTGCTGAGTACATTTTGGAGAAGCTGGATGACATGATTGGCTGAAGCCTTGAGAGTTGTCTTGTCAACAGCCTTATTTGTGCATTGACACCAATGATCAAACAGGCAGTCTTGGAATCTCTGAAAAGGATAGACACAACTTCTGGAAATGCAGGTGTTATATTGAGGCCACAACAGGAAGATCCCATTGCAAGTGAAGATCTGAATCTATTTGACCATGACATGTAGACAGCAACTCCAAGACATTTAATGGATGATGCAGATGGACTGACAAGCTCCTATGAACTGTATGAAGATCAGATACAGATAAGCCACACTTCCAAATGAAATGGCTCAGATGATATTTGAAGTGGATGGGAAGACAAAGATGAAGACAAGGATGAGGAAGAAAATGATACAAAGCCACATCTCCCCACCAGAATGACAGACACATTTTTGAAAGCATGAACAACACTCACATTTTAACCACACAATGTAAGGCTTACCTTTACCAAGAAGTGCTTAGTTAAACAAACATTCATATGTAGCATCACTGCTCTCACTCCCTGGAACAATGGAATATCATACCCAGAAGAACATACATGCTGCTGGCATGCTGACAGTACAATGTGAGTCTAATAGCTTGATAAAAGTACCTCTGTTGATGGTAATTTCAAAATAGCTGGTCAAACCTTAATTCATTCACCACATGAACCATGCACACTTGAGAAAAACTGCCTTTCAGCATTGAAAGGTGTTCTCAAAAATCCAAATGCTACATGGACATCACAGGCACAGTGAATGGTGATTCTTGCAGTAATGGAGCATAAGCATGATGTGCTTGCCATGCTGAAGACAGGTGGTGGAAAGTCTATGCTTGTGATCATTCCAGCAATTCTACATCCATGTGAGGGAGTGGTAGTTGTGTTACCACTAAAATCATTGGTGACTGACTGGAGCAGAAAGCTGAAGGTCATGCAGGTTCCATTCCAGATCTACTGTATGATTCAGGAAAAAGTGGAACACTGCAAAGTAACATCAACATCATTCTGGTATCTGCAGATTGAACAACATTCCATGGATTCCATGGATTCTTGGAGCAATTGAACATAACACTTCCTATCAGACAACTGGTTTTCAATGAAGCATGCTTGGTATTGCTAGCAGATGAATACCAGAAATTGCTTCAGAGGATGGATGAGATTCAGTGCTTACCAATGCAGCTGGTCCTCCTGAGTGAAATGGTACCACCAACAAGTGTCTCAGAGTTACATGATAAGTTTGGCCTTCAGGAAGACACTACCCTTCAGATTTAGGAGCCCAGCAATAAGCCAGAGCTGGAGTACATACTGGAAGCAGGATGTGACCCAAAGAATATCTTAGACAGGGTCATTCAGATCATCAATGAACAGCAGAGTGGGTGGAGAAATGATGATCGAGAACTCGTGTACATGATGTACCTAGAAGATGGCTCTAAATTGTCAACCATGGTGAGTCATGCAGGCCAGATCATATACTGGTTACCTAACAGCATGCATTCAAGACTGGGTGGCCATTCTACAATGGGGACAAAAACACAAGCAACAATCAACATCTAGATGCATATCAGTCTTGGTGAAGTGGAAATAAGCCAGTCATGATTTGCACTACATCATTCAGCACTGGAAACGATTATCAGCATGTCAGACTCACTGTATATGCAAAGATGTCACTTGAGATAAGTGAACTCATTCAAGCTCAAGGACATGGTGGATGTGATGAAAAGCCAGCAAAATGTATTACCATTACCGCAAAATACACCCCAAAGATCAAGGTGAAATGAAATGACACCGATCACAAGGGACAATGGTTCACATATGACTTCATTAACACCCACAGATCCACTAGGTGCCTGTGCTATAGTCTAACATCATATATTGATGGGAAAGGGACAGAGTGTCTTGAAGATCCGGCAAATTGACTTTGCTCATTCTGCAGCACTGTTACCAGCATTCAGGGGTGTTCTACCACACATACAAATGCCATGACACACAGGAGATGTCAGATGGAGGTTAGGAATGCCACAGAAGTGTCATTTATGGATTCAGCAAGCCATGTGAAGGAGAAGAGCACAAAACAGCAATACCAAGTCTTACAAGATGTCAAGCATATGTGAAAGTGTCTTTACAAGATACAGAGACTTGGTTGTGTGCTTTGCATAGCCTGCAAAGTAGAGCCAATATTCCAGCACATGTTGGACAATTGTCCTCAATTCCAGACAATTCCAATACTGTTCTACAAGTATGTAACCTGGAAAAAAAGACTACAGTATGATCCAAAATGGTTTGATGCAATCTGCTGAAGGTGCCACATGCCTACCTGTGACAATACACTACACCTGCTGCTGGAGAAGAGGAAGAAAGGAGAATCCTGGGACTGCAAGTGGGAAGATATTATGATACCAACTGCAATTGGAATATTCCACACCAAGTCCCTGAGAACACAAGTAGAGGAGGCATTCAATGTGAAATGGAATACAATGAAAGAGCTTCAGTCCTGGTTAACCCTAGCACTGGTGGAACATGGGCATTATAGTCATGTGATGGACCTGTTTATGTGGTTTACAAAAGGATTGCTAGACTGACAGTATACATGTATCCAATGGCAACATGTTAGAACATATATAAATGTGCCCACAGTATTTGTACATTGCACATAGACCATAAGAAGGTGGTGGACTAGACACTACACTATGGCTATGGTTCATTTCCAGCTGGGTGCCATGAAATATTTTACACATTGATATGCACACAGGTGTATACCACTGAATGATTTTGATCATGCACATTGCCAATAACAAGCCAAACAGTGGCTTGGTGCCTGTTTGGTGTTATATACTGTATCAGACTTGTGCCCAGAGTATTTGTATTTTACATTGTCTACACACAACTAACAACATACCAAGCTGATGCCAAACTGTGGTGATGCATTGATGATGATCATACTGATGTTTGTATTGATGTTCCCAATGATGTTTGGAGAGTCATGAATTTCTTCATCTTCCACTTGTGAAAGGCTTCATAGAGGCAGATTAGGAGATACAATCTCCAGATGAAGTGCTAGATGAATTTGGCATAGAATGCCAGTAGGTAGGCATAATGAGACTCCATGGATTCCTTTTTGGATGTGTTCAATTGCTGGATTTCCACCACATTGTTGTCAACCAGGTGTATGGAATACTTGACCTACATGATGAGGTCCATGTGATTTGTGGCAACTGGTTTCCTTGGCCAATAGTAGTTGGACATATTCATGAGATGTTTGTGGCTTTGGGGAGTGATAGTTTGACAGTGCTGATGGGCATGTAGAAAGGGAAGAACCTATTATTGGCAGCAAACAACAAATGTACTAACATGGAAAGGGACACTACATAATAGAGTCATGTGGTTGAACATGCAGTAGGGTGTTTGTCAACTTTAAAAGGTCCATATTATTTGTCATTGAGCTTCATTAAAGGCTGATCAGATCTAATATTCATTACTTCTAATAGTATAAGATCTCCTGGTTTGTAATCTATAATTGGTTGACTTTATGATTGTAGTACTTCTTCATGTCTAAAAATGCATGCTCTAAGGATTCTCATGCTAAGGTTGTGGCTAGAGAGCATGTCCAAACTACCTCAAGTACGGACCTCAAATCACAATCCACGCCAACTAAATTTGATATGGAATTTCACATTGGAATGATATGCAGTGGTATCTTATATTGTATTCATGAATCAGTGAAAGTTCCTGAAATTCTTGAAGTTATGAGGCAAATCTTTCATTTATCAATGCTGATTGATCCAGGAACTGGATCACCATGACACCAAGTTACCATCTCTCTTGTATATGTATTCTAGTAGTATGAGTACACAAGTAGGAATAGGATTTCATCTTTGGTTGAGTGGCTGTGTCCTGACACCTCTCTCTCTTCTGCTCACTCATCAGACAGCTTACCAGCCATGCCCTGACCCCCATTCTTTGTTTTCACACAGTGGTTTCCTCTTTTCCCCAGTGTCCTTCCTCTTGGGTTTTCACTCTCACACATTCTTTTAACCCTACCCAAGTGGGACACCTCATACCCTAACCATGGAGCAAGATCTTCCCCTCCTCTGGATTTCATTTTCCTGTGCTTTGCAGCTCATGATGGCCACTTAGCAGATCAATAATAATCAGGCTGTTCTTTTCCTGGAACATCACCAGGCAAGGACTGGGTTAAGGGTTCACTCCACTGTGGAGAATATTAGGGAATGGTGTGGGTAACCCTGGGGTATCCTGGAGTATGGGTTGG
Organism: Boletellus pseudochrysenteroides; assembly: GCA_038090975.1. Lineage (NCBI taxonomy): Eukaryota > Fungi > Basidiomycota > Agaricomycetes > Boletales > Boletaceae > Boletellus > Boletellus pseudochrysenteroides. The sequence goes on from JBBPNQ010000046.1 coordinate 41,795, forward strand.
CAGTTTGAGATCCATGGGTATTGGTGATTAAATGTGTTTATAATATGTAACTTTAGCTTGTTGGAGTTTCACTAATGAAGGTTATTGATAGTCACCACATATGTGAATGTCTGTACATTTCACTCTATGGACATATGTATATAAATTTATGGATTAGCAAGGTTGCAGAACATGCTAATCATCATCATCAATGTTAAAAGTTGTGACACTTCCCTATCATAGCTAATTGTTGTTATTGCTCATCATAAGCTTGCTTGCAAACTTACAGGATTTATACTGCAAGTTATTAGCATGAGGATGTAGATTGGAAAGAGTGTTACATAATGTTTGATGGTAGCAAGAATGTGAAAGAGATAGACAGGTTTGAATTGTAATCTGTCAGGGATCTGTTTACTTTTGTAAAAGTTGAAGCTATGCAAATATATCTCCTGTAGCTCACACCATATATAATTATGGTTATTATGCAATAACTCACAAAATTGTCTGAATGCTTTGTACTTTTGATTGTTTATTAAATAACTCTGGATTAAAAAGTAAATAAAAACAAAGTAATAGTACTTATATCAATAGAAGCACATACTCAGGGCCAAGTGACATTTAATGAGTATTATAATTTAAATTAGAAACCATGAAATGTTGGTTTTGAATTATATATATCTCCATACATAGGTTCTGATTTGAAGTTACATAATGTATTTGCTATCACTTAGCCCTGAGTGGGTCCATTCATTGATATACTAACATCTATTTTATTTTGGTTTTTGTTTCAGAGATATTCAATAAACAATCAAAATGTGTCAAACATAGGGGTAAACACACACTTGGAGTATGGGTATGGGTATGGGTATGGGTATCCAAAATCCAACCACACCCACACCCACATGGTATCCATACCCACCACCCACTGTGGGTTACCCACACCCATGCTATTCCCTATGTGTTATAACATTGTGCTATGAGGGCTTTTATATCCAAGAAATAGAACACCATGGAACACCAGAGAATGTTCATGACTATGGTAAAATAATAAATGGAAGATCATAGAAGGAAATAGAAGCATAGATGAGTAATGGCATTGGATGGAAGGATAAGCACAATTACAAAGCAAGTGGAATGTTATGGAACATTATGGAGTGGTGGGAAGTAATTACAGAAAAGAAAATAAGTCCAAATAGCAAGAGAAAAGAAGGTGACATGAGAAATGAGACGATCTCTAGTAGATTGTAACAACAACATTAACACATATGGAGGTAAGGATGTGACCAGTGAAGGTTTCAGTTTAAGAAACCATATTTCAGAAATACAGTAAACAATTTAATTTGACCCACAAGAAGGAAAGTAAAGCATAATCTGAACAATTATCAATAAATGTAAAAATATACTGTACCCATGAGCACAATTCAAATGGAAAAGGACCAACTAGGTCCATATGCACTAAGGCAAGAGGGTGAAGTGCCCACTTATCTGAGGATGAGAAAGAGTGATCAGGCATCTTATCAACCTGACAACCTCTACAAGAATAAATGTTAGAAGATAGAGTGAGTGAAGGGACACCTGATGGATGGATAGAGGTATGGAAAAGAGCATTGTAAGAAGTGTGGCTGAAATGTTGATGCTATATCTGATAAAAACAATCATCTGCAAGAGAGGCAACAAGTTTCACAATAGGAGGAATCTGTTCAGACTAAAACCAATGGAGATTGTTAGCTGGTGATAAAGCAGTGGCCTGTATCACCAAGTGCCCTCTCTTGTTTCAGATCATTGATTCTTGATTATTAATCTCACAGCAATAGCTGTGGCAAGTCATCTGTGGAACAGATAAAAGTCTATGGCTAGAGTCCAGTGTGAATCAAACTTCTTTCAAGATAATTGTTGAAGAACCAAAATCTCTATTGATTTGTTTTAATAAGATTGTGCCTGGTCCATGCATGGATACTTCAGATCAACTTGCAACAGAAGCAATCCATTTACTTGAACATAGATAAACAAAGCCATCTATATAGGTTGAAAGATGGTTGGTACAACCACTATCAATCATCCAATGTGTAAATGACTGCTAACCCAATACAGGGTCAAGGCCACCAACAAAAGAACAAGTGGAGTAATGGCATTTGAGTATTTATATTATACATGTATTTGTACATATTGCCTTCATTATCTGTGTACATGTAGGCTAAAATGTTCTAGACTACAGTGGTGATTAAATGAGATGATGCATATCATAGCAGAATGCAAGAGAAGTGATGGTGATCACAAACACAGGGCCTTTGTGAGTTCTTTCATTATTGAAGTGGTAAACCATGGGCCACAATATGAGATGGTAGACTTAGGGAGTCTGCAGTGTTTCCACACATGATCCTTATGAAGTTTAATTATTCCAAGAGCCATGATTGTTTTGGTTGTGGAGATTATTTTGACTGATTTAGAAAACCAATCCACTACAATAAGTATAGAGTCTTTTCCATCAACAGTGGGAAAATCTGTGGTGAAATCTGCTGAGATGTCTTTTCAGGGACCTTCTGATGTGGGAAGTGGCTGCAATAAGCCTAGAGATGTCTTGTTCAAAGATTTTATTCTAGCACATTGATCACAATGTGGTATGTATGCCTTGATATGCATGGCCATTCCTGGCCATATGTAGTAACATCAAACCTGCTTCCAGGTCTTTTCATTACTGGCATGACCAATTACTGGAGAATCATGGTATCACAGTATTATGTCTTGGTGTAAGGTTACTGAATCAGAAACCACAATTTTATCCTTAGGTCACTCTAAACCATTAGCATCAAGTGTGGTGTCATGAGTTGGCTATTCCTTTTGGGCTTCTTTTACCCATTTCAATATTTATTCCTTGATCTCATGGACACAAGTGTCATTGATGTCTTGGATTCTTTCAGCTGAAAGAATCTGAACCTGCATATTGTCTTGTTGGATTCCAATACCATGGTCTTCACATCAGGATAACACATCAGCTTTTCTCAGAGGTGCCAGGCTTTTTTACTAGGAGGTAATTAAATCAGGGCAAGTATTGGGCCCATCAGGCATATCTCTGATTCAAATCTTGTTTCACCATGAAATATTGGAGATTGGTATGATCCATCCAGGTCTTAAAAGTCAAGTGGAGGTAAATTGTTAAGGTCTAGTCAGTGGTTAGGAGGAGTATCTTAGATGATATTAGATTAAGGTCTATGAAGTATTTTTACAGAGTTTATATACAGGAGCCCAGAGCCTGATTAGTTGTGTAATTTCTAAGACTTAGTAAGAAGTAGAGATAGAGTAAGGGGAAAGCCAGAGCTATGCTCCTAAGTGAAGCACAGGATCATGGGTATCTACAAGGCAAGAATGTACAAGGTAAGGCATGAGATAATACTACATAGGTGAATGAACTCTGAAGGTTCAGAGACCTGGAGTTAATGTATGAGGACAGAGTATAGGTGGAGGAGTCTGGAGTTGGACTTAGCTGTTTCTCAGGATATAATACCATGGCAAAGTCTGAGGCATTGGTTTCCAGGCAAATCTGTTGATTATTGTCTAGGTTTGTTAACACTGGAGCTGTGGTAAACCTTCACTTTGGGTCCTTGAAGGCAGTGCTTTCTTTTGATGACTACACCCATGGTTAGTCTTTCTTTGTTAAATCATTTAAGTGGTGAATTATTTGAGAGAAGTCTTTAATGAACTATCAATAGAATTTTGCTAGTCTCAGGAAGCTTCTAACTCCTTGGTCATTGTGTGGCACGGGCCATTTGATAATCAACTTAACCTTGTCTTATATCATCTTAATTTCTTCTTGGAACACAATCATTCCTAGGAACTCAACTTCTTTTATGAAGAAGGAACATTTTTTAGGCTTGGAAAGTAGGTCATTTTCTTATAAACACCATGATACTTCTTTGATAACTTCAACATGTTCTCTCTTTATGTCATTGGTGAAAACCATAAGATCATCTATGTAGACAACAACAACTCCATTCATATTGGCAAAGATCTCATTCATTACAGCCTGAAATGTGGTGAGTGAATCACATTGCCTGAAGAACATGACAGTGGGTTTAAAACTCCCATGGTGATAGACAAAGACTTCTTTCCATTTATTATCTTCCTTGACTCATATGTTATTGTATCCCTATCTTAGATCAATTTTTATAACCAACTAGATCTTTTACTCTATTAACCAGCTGGGAGATTAAGGGAAGGGGACAATTGTTTTTAACCATCCACTCATTGAGGTAATAGTAATCTTGTACCATGTATTTTTTTCCATTTTTTTTTGAAAACAAAGAACACTAGTGATGTTTAAGGAAATTTGGAGGGTTGGATGTACACCTTCTGTAGTTGTTCATCCATGAAGAGTGGGAATATTCTTCCTTTCTTTGATATGAAGTCTTCTTTGGGATTGATAGCATGATCCTAGTGTTTTTGTTAAAGTAATTGTTCTGACACCTTTTTAGAGAAGACTTCTAAGTACTTGTAATATTCCTTAGAGATTTGTTCTTCTAAAATTAGGTTTGTGTACTTTTCTTTTCAAGCATCTCTATTTTGAGATACACATAGGGTGTATTGTTCTTTTTCTTTTCTTTAAGAGACTATAAGAATATAGCTCTATTTGAAAGGCAATAGCAAGTGTGGGGACACCTGGCCATTTTTACTATGCTCATAATCCACTCAATTTTGAGGTTGTGCTTTTATAACCATGTGCAATCTAGGATTAATTGATTGCATCCTAGGTTGGTCACTTTGGCTATGATTCATTTCTGATGCCCTTGGTAATTAATTATTATTTCCATGGTGTGGGTAATAGTACCAGTGGAGTTCTTTGTGCCATCTACATTGTATATATGTATTAGTGTGTGGATTTTTGTAAGAAGTGATTTTATTTTCTTTACCTCTTCTTAGTCAATGAATGTCCCATTGGCTCCACTATCTAGCAGTGCTTTACAGGGCACTCTTCTTTCTTTGCTAATGATGGTACATATGTTAATGTCAACCATTACCTTGTTCTTTAGTTATTTGAAGAACCTTATAAAGATCTATTCTGAGGTTTAAGCAGTATATGAATTAACTTTACTTGTTTTGATTTAATTAAGTCTGCATTCCCATGCAGCAAGCCCACCAAGGGACCTGGTCTCATTGGATGTATAGTGATCTCAAAAGCCATTGCAATGTTTGGCTATTTTGAAATGTCTGCTCTATAGTATCTAAGGGTGTGGAAATCTCACTTAGCAATAGTGAGATGAAATGGGGTTCCCACCCCTGGCTATAGGCAGGTCCAATAATTACATAATTCAGCTCAGGGGTTCCTGATATATGCCTATTTTTAAAATGATAGCCTTATTATGTACAACAGTTTTTGAGCTATTGAACTAAAGAGTATAATCTTATCCAAATCATAGGATATTTGTATCTGTTTGGTCATACAAACAAAGATATACATACAGACATTGTGTCTGAGTTTTAAAAGTTCACACACCTCTTTATTTTTAACCACTATCAACATGAGATCCCTATCTTCTACTCAAAAGAATACCATTCTCTCTATGTTGGATGCTGGTCAATCTGCTCACTCCATTGCACCTACCACTGGTGTAAATGTCTCTACCATCTCCAGACTTTGCCCCAAAGAGCATTCTAAGCTGCAGAAGTCCATTGGAGGTCATCCATTTAAGCCCTCACCTAACAACATTTGTCATGCTATTCACTTGATCTCTTCTCAGAGAGCTGAAAATGCAGTCCAGGTCACTGAATCACTTAGCAACATCATAAACCAACCCCCCTCCCCCAGTACAGTTTGCCTTCACTTGAAAAAGAAGTATAAAGGCAGTAATCAAGTCCAAACAATCCCTTCTATCTGCTAGACATTACAAGGCCTGCCTAGACTTTGCCTATGCCTACAAAAATTAGACTGTGGATGACTGGAAGATGGTCATATGGTCTGATGAAGCCAAAATCAATTGCCTAAAGTCAGATGGACATAAATAGATATGAAAAGCCAGGTGAAGGACTTAGTGATAAATCAGAAAGGAAACTGTCAAGTTTGAAGGTGGTTCCTTGATGATGTGTGGCTGTATGTCTTGACAAGGAGTTTGCTATGCTGTCAAGATTGAAGGTAGGGTAGAGGATGACCTTTACCTTCAAATTTTGAAAGATGAATATTAAAATACCTTGGAGTATTATAGTCTCAATTCTTCTAAAATCATCTTTCAGCAGGATAATGACTCTAAGCACATCTGCAGTAAGGTCAAGAAGTGGCTAGAGGAGCATGATTTCAGGACTATGGTGTGGCCTGCACAGTCTTCATATCTAAACCTCATTGAGCATCTCTAAGGTTATCTCAAAAGAAGGCTTTCAGGGAAAGAACACCCCCCTAATAGAATTTATCAATTGTGGGAGAGGATTCAGGGGAAGTGGAAGGTAATACCAGTTGAGGAGTATCAAAAATTGAGGCAGTGCTTAAGGCTAAGGAAGGCTATACCAAATACTAATAAATCTTGCATATCAGAAGCTCAAAAACTGTTGCAATAAGGCTATAATTTAAAAATAGGCATATCTCAGGAGCCTCTGAGCTGAATTATGTAATCATTAGACCTGCTAATAGCCAGGGATGGAAACTTCATTTTGCCTCACTATCACAAAGCAAGATTTCCACACCCTTGGACACTGTAGAGCAGACACTTCAAAATAGTCAAACATTGATTTTTGAGATCACTGTATCATATACATTCATTGGCTCAAAAAAGTGCCCCAATGTTAGGTCATTTGGAAATATTGCATAGTTGTGAGACAACAAGAACAAACAAGGCTATTATCTTGCAGAGGCATATGACTAATAGATTCTTGGCTATTTATTGGGCCCTTGGTCATGTGATTTGATTGTCATGGAACTGAGATATGGTTATTTCAAAATGACATGTCATTGAGATGCTTATTTGAGTAACAATTCAATTTGGGTTTTTGCCAATATTTCACTTTATAAACAATGTTATATATGCACATACATAATGTATGAGCTGACACATCATGTAGGAGCTTAAAGACAACTTTATTTGTGGTTAAAATTACTATATAATCTCACTTTTCTATTAAAAAGGGCATTTCCTTTCTTACATCTAGAACTAATTATTCTGCTTACTCTATTGCTTTCAACAAAGCTAGATATACTTCTACCATTATTACATATCATTCTGAGAAGTAGTCTAACCATGATAAGCTTGCTAGAGATCATATACCCATGCTTTCTCTTAGTTACACAGGAAGAGATAAGAGGAAAGTGCACTGTTGAGATGATGTCTATCTTTGCTGCATAGGCATTATCAAGGAGCTCCTGGTGAAACTCATTTGGGTGTTCCTCACTAAGTGGGAGGAGTCAAATATGGCCAAAGTGCTGAGCATTTTATGCCAGCTTCTGCAGATTTTGGCCTAATAGAGTGGCAGTACTCTTTTTCAATATTCACTGGGGTCATGTCTCCAGGTATGTGATTTGAATGTGATCCAAAAGTCTTGAACCATTTTTATATGTTTGTCAGGCCATTCCTGCTGTCTCATCACTGCAATCATATGGTAGTTAGCTTGGCTAAATTCCTCCCAGGATAGGTGTTTGTCTTTGGTGATGTGTTTCTTTGCCTTTGCAGAAGCTGTAGTCTAAAAGGTGGGTCCTTTGTCTGTTTGGATGAGGGTGAGCAAGTCTTCATCTCTAGAGCCACTGTCCTCAGCTTTTCAAATGCCTTTGTTGGTGAAAGTGTAGAGCAGAACATAGTCACCTTTATGTAGCTTATTGAGGGCATGCTGCAATGGTAGTAGCAGAGTCATGGCTGGGAGCAGTCTATTGGAGATGGGTGTGAACTTGTTTTTGTACTTTTTCTATTCATCCTGGTTGAACTGTTCTTCCTCTTGTTTGAGAAGCAGGTGCTGCCTTTCAGTCTCCCACTCAAGTTGTTAGAAGTTCTCCCTGATGGTGTCCTTTTCTTTGGCATTGTTGAAGACCCAGATTTTCCAGAGAAGAGTGGCAGCCTGTTGGTCAGTTGGGCCATCTACTGTGATCAAGAGGCATGCTTCTTCAAATTCTTCTAATAGGTGATTTGGGCATTCTTTGTGGTATGGGCTGTGTAAGATATTCAACTAACAGTCACTCAAAGTGAATGATGCTAGCGAAAGGAATACTATTCCAAGCATGAGAAACTACACTTTACCCTATCAACTTACTTATATACTACTATACAGTACATGAGGTGTGATGTCATAATGACATAGTTATGATGTATGCTCTGAAATGTTCTAGAGTATGGAAGAATTTCGAATAGATTCTGACATTACCCCCTTTTAAAGGAGTGATGTCCATGGCACTTGGAGGAAATTCAAACATTGAATTATCAAATTTTTGATATTGTTTTTGAAAGGTTAAAAACCTAGGAGAATTGAATATAGAGGAAGAAGAGATAGAAGGGCATTGACAAGGGGAATCAGGACAAGTGGGATCATAGCTGGAGTGAAGTTGAAGTTTTTGTGCTGGTTGCAGAGCAGTAGGATGAAGTCAATGAAATTCCTTAATGGATTCCTTGGCATGGGGTAATTTGTTTAAGGGTATCCATTTGTTTTCTTCTGATGGGAACCCTTCCAAGAAATGAGGTATTCAATTTTATTCCTTCGTTCTTGGGAGGCTAGAATTCTGTCAACTTCCTGTTCTTCTTTACCATGAATCAAATCCAGTGAAGGGGGAACTGGTTTCTTTTGGACTGGGAATTCCCCCTTGTTGTAGGGATGTAGTAAACATTCATGAAACACCAGATGGATTCCTCACCATTTAGGATACAGCTTGAGTTTGTATGCCAAAGATCCAACCTTTTTTATAACTGTGAATGGCCCATATCTTTTGTCTCCAAGTTTCTTGGAAGGCCATTCTGATCAGATGTTTGTTCCTTCCAAAAGTACTAGATCTCTGAGTTTATAGTCTTTTGTTGGTCTAGTTTTTCAATTGGCATACTTTTTCATATCTTCAGCTGCATGTTGCAATGATTCTTTTGCAAGTTTAATTGTCCCTTGCATCATATCAACAAATTCTTGTGCCAAATCATTTCGAACCTGTTTCCTGGTTTCTTCTCTTATGAGTGGTTGTTGTCCATAGTTTAGCATGAATGGGGAGAAGGTAGTGGCATTGGAAGTATTTTGGTTATGAGCAAATTCTGCTAGAGGTAACCATTCCACCCAGTCATTCTGAGGATGATTTGTGTATATTTGTAGGTATTGTTCCACCGTTGCATTAAACCTCTCAGTGATATGTGAAGAGCATACTTCGAGTGATGGACTAAGAGGTTAACTCGAGGAGGACAGTCACGAAGAGGTACGTCTCAACTTGATTAACAGTGCACAGGGACTAAGGGATGGTGACGCACTTAGGGTACTAGGGAGTCTCCCACACAAAGGGATTTACTAAGGGACAAAGAGGGACTTCACTAGGAAGGGCTGAGGATGACTTGAGAGTACACTGTGATTGCGTAGATCAAGAATAAAGACTAAGATACATGGGCAGCGGGTAAATATACCAGAGGACGCGTAAGCATGGAATCCAATGGAAAGTGGTGGAAGGGGATGACTAGGTAACGATGACAGACGTTACCAAGGAGAAGGCTGTCCAAAGCAAAGGAAACAGAAATGACTAAGTAAGGATGACTAAGGAAGAATCAAAGTGGGACTATGTCTGCTCGCAGACTGCTAGTGACAATGAGAAAATGATGGTAGATGTAACGGAAAACTAGGGGAAGAGAAGAACGTTGTGGACGAAGGATGGAAAGTAAAAGGGTACCGCTGTTACAGTCGCAAACAAACAGGTCTAAACAGAGGACAACAGTGCTAGACACTACCCGGAATTTCCCTGGTTTTATCCTGATTTATCCGACACTCGTACTAGCACTACAAGGCTCTAAAGCCATACTCGATCCTCGCTCGCTCTCGTGTCACGTGACACATCACCTGACACTCGCCTAGACTCCCTCACATGACCAGATCTAGACCATGACATCATAGTGATGTCATACCTCGTGAATACCCATGATCACCTCATGTCATGGCTATGCCACAGCCATAGCCTCATGCCTTTCATCTCTGCTGCTTGGTACAGCCTTATGCATTGCCTTCGCCTCATGCGTCATCACATGCCTCGCCTCACGGCTCATCATGCCTTATGCCCTTGCCTCATGTGCACTGGTATGCACTGCTATGTAGTCATATATGCTTACTATACATGCGTTCCCATCGGCCTCTTACCATATATAGTATAGTCTCTCTCACACACTGCTTGGTCTGTGCGCATATCACTAGAGTATATAAGGGCTCATGTATTCGCCCATCTCCCTCTAGTTTTGTCCACTTGGAGAGTCCCCATTGTCTACACCCCTAGGCCTTAGTTGGCTTTACTCTTCCAATTCCACATTACTCATCATTACTGTCTCTTGAGGGTTGTGCTAGTCTGGTTAGCATCTTCTCGTAACCAAGGACAGGACCCTTGCGCAACTCCCATTGCTTGGTAGGCATTGGTTGTTTCAACCGCG
>JBBPNQ010000047.1:0-52125 GCA_038090975.1 Boletellus pseudochrysenteroides
AGAAGCGAGGGGCCCGTTTTCTTATCGTCACGATCAAGGTCGCTTCTGGCAACCTATAACTGCTTTCTGTTGTCCCTGCCGCGAGTCCGACGCCAATCCATCACCTTGACCTCGGTGGTAATATTGTATCACCTGAGATGCTGAGGTGGTCAACGCAGCAAAGGTTCGAGACAGATTCATATGACGCAGGCGTCCTTATCTCGGTTAAAAACCTACAAGTTCATTGTGATGTGACCTGGGAACACAATATTCCTACACGAGGTACTTTCTTCGTCATCCTTGGAACACGAGGGGGTACATCTCCATTAATACAAACGAGCCATCCTGTGCCAGGTCCATATCCTATAACTTGTACCTCAATCGCACGATGATATATTACATGCGTTATCGTCCGCCGTATTCACTGTGGTACGGCATTCAATTCTCCGCCGCTCGCGTTGCCTTGAACTCGTTCTATTCCATCAAGAATGGTCCAGCTTGACGCCTTTCGTCGGGTTACCTCTCTCCCATCAAACACCGTTGTCTGATCGAAGCTTGGACTCAAGACCGCAAACTGCCACCTTCTCGCCTCGCATATCAAGACAAAGTCTGCAGGTGCTCCAGTTAGTGGCACCGGGCTGCCCGCGGTGTTCCCTTCACGGCGACCAGTATCCTCCATGATGCCTCCTACAAGGAAATGGACACTGCGCGCTTGTGTGCGCTGGTCAGTTCAGCGTAAGCGGGAATCCAAGCTAGTGTTTAACCACATGCCAGAAGCTCCCTCCATCCCGGCTCGACGCCGACCTGGAACAGCCCCACCTCCAGACAAGCCAGGGTCAGTGAATCGAGGTATCCTTGAGGCGTGAATGCATTCTCCACGTTATCCACGCTCAGTGCGACATGGACGCCGTGGTCTCGCCAGATCCTGGCAGCATCAAGGGTCCGCTCTGCGAGTGGGACACTCCAAGTTCCATCCGAATTGGGTCGACCCTTCATATAAATGTCACTGAGAAGCAAGGCGATAATGTGCAGAGGGAAGTCATCCAGCTCGGTGCGCAGTCTCGATCACTCCTCCACTGACAACACCCAAAGTCTCGCGGCGTGGCCAATGGCCACACGTCAGTTTCTAGCGCTTGCTTTCGTCCATCCTGATTCCCCCATCTGTCGAAGTGCTTCCCACACCATAGGCTCTGCATTGGCGTCGAGGTTGTAATCAAGGTGAAAGTCGGCATGGAGATTATGATCCTCCAACTTGAGGATGTGTGCAATGTTCTTGTGTGCATGCTCCACGGACGGTTCGACCCACGATGCGGACCCGACAACAGAAATCCCATGGCGAGCGAGAGCAACTTGCAGTAGTTTGAAGTTACACCTTAGCTGTGACTGATGGCTACAATACTTCCTGGGCAGGGGAGAAACGCTGGGCATTAGAGCTCTTGGCAAGGTGGGCTCATAGTGTCATTACCCACCAACAGTCTGAATGTTGCACACGCCATTCTATTCAGACTCGACTTTCAGGCCTGTGTCTGGACAAGCCATCCCAATGGTCGTATCAATTTCGACACATGCTTGCATCTGCGTGACACCGGCCCCTACGCCCTGGCGCACAAGTTGCGTAGCACGAGCATAGAGGCCCCCTACACGTCCCGAAATCTGGCCTTGGCCTTATTGGTCGCCTGCAAGGCATTCCCAAGGGAGCTGTAGTACAGGGACTGTGAAACAGATGAGCATTAGACTATTAACATGGAAAGTGACCCTGCTCACCCTGCGAGGAGTGGATCACACTGTTCCATGATGAAGCACTTGTCCACGTGAATATGTGCATGACACAACTCGAAATTACGGGGAACGTGAACAGACGTAATAATCAATGGGTTGAAATTTTACTTTCGACGGTAAAAGGGTTCCGCCGTTGCCTTGGATTACAGTACAGCGCCTCGCCGTTATCAGCGGATCCGGCCTAACTTGGTTACCGGAAGGGATGATGCCAAGTACACATCCGTCGAGACAACGGACGTCCCAGAGCTGTTTTACCAGATCTGCATCTTCAAGCGTATGGCAAATGGACATTGGTTGTGACTTGGAGTGTTCGCTCCTCTTCCATAGTGTCAGCCTACACGCTGAACGTGGTACAAGCCGTGGAGTCAGTCGGCAAGGAGGGGCGCCCTTGGTCGCTCGCCAACAGCGCTATGTAGTAGAAACCTGATACTACGCGCAAGGTTAGTAGCACAGTCGGTCACATCAGGAATAGATGGGAGGAGACTTTGAAAGCTGATAAGAAATGGTGGGAACAATGGTCATTGGTCCCAGACTCCCAGTACTCATGAAGTCACTCAATTCGATTTAGAGCTCAAGAACAAATGCTGGAAGAAAAAAGAACAACGAATCCCAGCGCAACCGACCAAATCATGATGTTGCAGTTTATCGGAACCATTCCCCTGTCTGTGTCAGACTGCCTTTGAACCCTGCCTTGATATCCTCATTGGCGAGGTTTGAGCAACACGCGAAATCATGAACAGTCCCTGGATCGTGGATTAGACATGAAATGAATGACAGACCGAACTCACCCTTGTAATCCACAAACTCGTGTAGAACAAAGTCTGCCTTATCTTTGAACGCTGAAAAAATTGCCTCGGTCTTCGAGCGCAAGTATTTGAAGAATGCCATGTCCTCTGTTTAGCAGTGTCAGTTGATGGTGGATCAAAACAAATGGCGTTGGACAAACGTTCTGCGCAAGCCCATGCGGTTGGCACCTGGAGTGAGTAACGATGAGGTGAGGCTGGGTGAACGAATCAGAGCGGGATGTACACCTACGTTAATAGCTTTGATTGACGCCTCCGCTAGCGAAGTAGGATGACAGAGCGCAGAACTGTCGGGGATTTTGAAAGACACAAGATCAACGGCGATTCCGGCACCAAAGCAATACCTAGTTTTCGGTTAGGCATACCTGTTTACCAGTACGGATAACGTCAACGACGTGCCCCACAGCATCAAGCTCCTCGTAATTGATCTGTTCACGGGTGCTCTTCATGAACAACGGATGGGCGTGCGCGGTATAAAACCCGAGTATTCCAAACTATGCGAGCGAACAAACGGAGTTTGTCCCACAATGACCTGGAAGTACTTGGTATGGGTTCGGTGAAGAGCGAGGGCCTGAGAATGATGCGACCATTGAATAAGTCAGGGACCCGGACATCGTAGCCAAGCTCTTTGATGATCTTGTCCGACGAGCTTGCTGTTGACCAGCTCGAGCCCGAACGCGTCAGTGGGTCGATGGAGACTCCTGAGAAAGAAGGCGTCCCCGCAGTCCCCACAAACCCCCGGGCGCTCCATTCAACCCCGTGTTGATCGTACGAGCCGTTCTCCCACGATGGCTCTCCACATGAACCGGATACAAATCATCGCCAGCGATGATGGGCCCCACGTGGCACCTCCGGTTCGGTATATCTGCCTCGAGCAGATGAAACGGCCACTCAGGCTAACCCCCCATGTCGAGCCTCTACCAGCGCAGCACGGAACAGACAACCCGCCGTGACGATGAACGAGACGACGACGAACTACGGGCCTTGGGCTACGTCCCCTCCTTTCGTCGCGAGTTCTCCAACCTCGCCACGATAAGCTTCGCGTTCAGTATCATGGGTGTCTCCTCCAGCATCGCCACCACATTCAATACGCCCCTGCTTCTCGGAGGCCCCGCATCCGTTACGTGGTGTTGGTTCCTCGGGGCAACGAATTGCTTTGCTTTGGCGAGTAGTATTTCAGAGGTTGTCAGTGCATATCCAACTTGCGGCGGGCTTTACGGAGCCTCCGCTCGCTTATGTCCCAAAAGGTATCGTGCAAGGGTTCGTCCATTCTCTCCTCGGGGGTCGTTGAATGTCGACCAAATCATCTATAGGTCGGTTGGATCGTGGGCTGGCTCAACCTCCTTGGTCAAACTGTCGGCTTATCGTCCACCGAATTTGGACTTGCCAACATGATACTCGCTGCCGTATCAGTGTCTACCAACGGAAATTTCACAATTACTTCTGGGAAAGTCGTGGCACTCACCACCGGGCTTCTTGTTATCCACGGCATTCTCAACTCTGTCAACACTCGATATCTTGGCTATTTCGCGAGTTCGTTTGTGTTCATCAACCTGGGTGCAGCCTTCCTTATCATCATCCTACTTCTCGCAATGACTCCACGATCCGACATGCATTCTACGTCATACGTATTTGGTGCGGATGGCCTTATCAACGGAACCGGAGGCTGGAACAACGGAATCAGCTTTCTTCTCGGGTTGCTGAGTGTCCAATGGACCATGACGGGATATGACTGCACAGCCCATATCTCCGAGGAGCTTCGTCGTGCAGCTTACACCGCACCGGCAGCCATCATCACTGCAACGATTGGTACTGCGATTGTTGGCTGGCTGCTTAATATCGCGCTCGTTCTTTGTTCAGGAGTGCTCGGCGACCTTCCTGGCCCCTCGGGGTCAGCATTCCTTGCCATCATGGTCTTGCGATTGGGAACTCGCATTTCCATCGCCTTGTGGGTCTTTGTGTGTTTGACTGCATTTTCGGTGGCGCAGTCGTGTACCCAAGCGGTATCTCGTACTATCTACGCGCTCAGCCGCGACCGTGGCCTTCCCGACGGTGGATTCTTCAGTCGCGTCAGCGATACCACACAAACACCACTGCGAGCCGTTTGGTTAACGGTTCTTATTGGTATTCTCCCTGGACTACTTGACCTAGCCAGCCCTGTTGCTGCCAATGCCGTCTTCGATATGACGGCCATGGCTTCGGACCTTTCCTACGTGATCCCGATCATTCTCCGACGCATATTCCACTCCCATCCAGAAGCCAAGTTCAAACCGGGTCCGTACTACATGGGCGACGGCTGGCTCGGATTCTTTGCCAATGTTTGGTGTGCGCTTTGGACGTTCTTCGTCTGCGTGGTGTTTTCACTACCAACACAACTCCCTGTCACGGCAACAAACATGAACTATGCTTCAGTCATTACCGTGGGGGTGATTACGATTTCTGGGCTTTGGTATGTGTTGAGCGCACATCGACATTATCATGGTCCTGTTTCCAACTTACCCCCCGGAGAAACTGGCGGAGTTGACGTGGAGAATGACGTTCCCGAGAAAGCCATTTAATGACGTTGAAGAAGATACCTAGTTCAAGAAAGGTTGCACTAACTAGCGTTGTCATTGTTTCTCTCCCGGACACGTCTTTCATACCCTACTGTACTACCAGGCCTTTCTTCGATTCACATTCCAGTAGAGAAACTGGCCTCTGGACATCACTTCTGTATATATCACACCTAAAATGGGCGGGTCTTACTCTGATTCACGACCTTTTGGACTCGTCATTACTGCGGCGGCGCGAGCAACGACAACTCAAACGTGTCACGGACCGCGGCCGCAGCCAGCTGCTTGTCGCTTAAAAGCACGACGCGAGTGGAACACCTGCTTGGCATAGTCCAAGCCCGCCATGTTCGCCACCACCCGTCTACTGCTTTGTCCATATACCGAGGCCGATCTCGACGACCTGATAGCTCTCTGGAACGATCCCCGCGTCCAATCCCTCACGACGACCGGCGAGCTCGCACCCCGCAGTCCGCAGTTCGAAAAATCCCTCCGTGCACAAATGGAGAGCGCCGTGTTCGGCGCGATCATCCGACATCGCGACACGGGCGCGTTCATGGGCCAACTCGTCATCCACGTGCCCGAACGGAGACATCGCGACGGGACCTACGGCATCTGTCTCTTGCCCCGGTTTTGGAATTGCGGCTATGGTACCGAAGCGACGGTGTTCGTCGTCGACTATACGTTCAGATGGATCGGTCTGCACCGGTTGTCGTTGTCCGTGTTTGCAAGCAATGAGCGGGCCATCGCGGTGTATGAAAAAGCGTGAGCAGTAACTTTTCGACTCGGTAGTAGCGGTCATTGACGATCTAAGCGTTCAGGGGGTTCGTGATTGAAGGGCGAAAGCGGGCGTGTGTCTGGTCGAACGATCGATGGGAGGATGTCTTGTTCATGGGCATCCTGCGAGACGAGTGGATAGAAAGGATCTCCATCTTTGACCAATGAAAAATGGTTTGTTTACAAGGCCACTCAGGCCGTGAGGGGCGATTGTTGATACTGCAACCGTCGTCTCACCCGTTCTGCGCCAGGGTACGACGATGCAGGAGTGCACCAGCATCCGGCAGACCAAACCATTGCCTGTGAGTGTTGACGAATGGTGTGACACAACGAAATGATCATTGATGTGGGAAACAAAGCGAATACATGGACAGTGCATTGTGCTGCTCGCAACTTACGTTTGGTGGGCGGGATGTCGGCAAAGGTTCAATCCCCGCCTGAACTCCGCTGCAACACGGCACGGCAGGTTCGGAATGTTCGGAGGGTCGGAGAATTCAATTCCCCAACTTTTCGCTATAAACAAAGTGCAAGAAGAGTGAACGAAAAAAGATTTCCATCTTCGAGCAATGAAAAGTTAAAGACCGATACAGTACAATTGATCATAATGCATACGATTTTGAGGGCAAAGTTAGTCGACAATGCACATTTCTCATAAGCTTTTCGGCAGTCCCAACCGCATGCATTATGACCAATTGTACTGTATCAACTAGTATGCATACGATACAGGCAAGCGTTGGGAGTCGGGGACGGAAGGGAGAAGACGAGACATTAATGTCAATCATGCCACGTCTGTGAAATAGTCAGCCAAAGACTCCTGGATCTCCTTCAGCTTTCCAGCAGTCGCCAGCAGGGCACTTTCTTTGCACCATGGCATCGCATCCAGCAATCCGTGAATGGGAATCTCGCGCTCTATAAACGCCTTAAGGGTGGTTTCCGCGAGCACCATCTTTCCAATGACGTCCGCGTACTGCAAAGGCAATCCATGATTCCCCCTATCCAACGTCGACCGCCAAAGTCCAGCCCATGCCTGGTTGCACCGTACCTGGGCGCCACCGGTACAACGTGGGTGGTGCTGCAATATCGGCGGTTCATTTGGAAGACGCTCGCAGAGACGACCGAGCGCATAGTGCCCGGACAACAACCGTATGCGATGCGTGCGCGTCAACTGCTGGTCTGCATCCCAGACCTCACGCCCCTGCAGCAGCATGGCATGATAGGCCGACCCGAGGAGCGAACGCAGATTGAGCCGCTCTGCCATGCCGATCGCAAGCGCGACGTCCTTTCCGGAGGCGATCAGAGGCTTCCATCGGATCGTGGCGGTCTCAAGAAGATCGCGCTGTTCGCAAAGCGACGCGAGCTCGGTGAGTTGTACCAGATTCGGCCCTTCGGCATCGTCGATGTGAGAATGCGCCGGGCGCATGTAGATCGTCTTGAGCTTGTCCAGCGCCCAGCTCTCGATGGCGCGAAACTCGTACTTGTGGGTGATGCGCGCAAGGTTGAACAACTTGAGGCTGATCGCCTTGGTCGACATCGCACCCTCCAATTCATGTGGTCTGTGACGCGATACGACAGGGTCTTTTATGACACCGCTAGAATCGGGTGCGGCGAATGTACGTACAGCGCGTACAATGCCCACAAAAGCGACCGGAACTCGTCCGCAGTATCCCCTTGGAGTCTGATCGGGTTGTCGTCGCTCTCACCCTCGGGCCCAACAGTGGCGCCCGTGTTGTTGGAGGTGCTAGAGCGCAGGTCCGAGTCGAGGGAGAACATGCTCTCAAACGTCGACTTCTCCTTTGTCAAGGCTGAGCGGTGCACCTGCGAAGTTGGTTGGTCACAACATTGGACATGATTGAACAGAAGAGTGACCTTGAACAGCGTGTTTTCGACGAGCAACACCGTATTTCCATCGATATAGTAGTACATCGAGTCCCTGGTTGGTATGGGAATGGATAGATGGAGTTGAAGCTTGGGGGTTGACGGACTGATGTTTCCCGAGTGCATAAAGGTGTTTGTGAGGTACACGTCTGGAGGCAAATGCGCCATGATCCCACTTCGTAGAGTCGGTGTTTCAGCGGTAGTAGTCACCAAAGCGCCAGGACCGCTGTGTGTCGGGTGGGAATCTACCACTTTTGGCAGATAAGATAAGATTAAGAGCACACTCGCACCACTTATCTACTGCCAACCATACACTTTTAAAGACGACAGAATAAAGTCACGAAAAGTAGGCGAAATCGTAGTGAGTTTCGCAAATAATAAACGAAGTCGAATGCAGAAGACAGCTAAGAAAGCGAAGACAACCGGGGGTGCATACGATAGCGGGACCAAAAGGGTAGAGTTCTAGGATGGAAGTACATGCGCAGACGGAATGCATAGTCATTCGTAGGCTTACATACAGGATGTGGATTGCTTTGGTGGCTTCGCCACATACAGTGCAAATATTGGAATGAATACGCTTGGCTGCGCTGACGAATACATTGCTTGCAAATTGATTCCGAGAGAAAATGGTCTTGAGTGTCGAAACAGTTTCATCACGATTCGAGGGCCTTTAACTCTGCAACGAGCCTCTGTAGACAAGAGTATCGGGAATTAGAGGGTCGCTGCGTAACAAGAGTACCAGTACCAACCTCGGCTTCCTTCACCAGGTGTGCTGGGTCAATGTCACCAGCTTGTGCTTGTTGTCCAAGCTTGATACCGTATTCAAGCAATTGTTTCATATAGTAGGGGTTTATTATAGTCTCGTCGCTCGCCAGCAACGTCTTTGCTTGAGGAGCTTCCGCTGTCAGGAACGTTAGCAAACAAATTGGCACTCAGACCAATCTCACTGACGTTCCCGCATAGCTAACCACTCCTGCTCCAAGAGTTCAGGTATTGTAGCTCTTTCCTTTGGATGCCTCGCTAAACAACTTCTCATCCCACGAATTACATCGACTCTGACGGGTCGTTTCAGGTGTTCGAGCTTCTTGCGTTCTCCATTTTTGTTGACCACGCTGGGGATACTGAACTCCGGGAATTCAATTTCATGGGCAAGGTCTGGGATAGCTTTCATCTTCTGATAGACGGATAGATGCTGGAAAGGTGGTTGGCCGTAAACCATTTGGTACAAGATGCAACCCAGGGACCAAACATCGCTGGGTCGGCCAACTTTCAGACGTCGCATGCCTTCCGGTAATTCAATGGCTTCGGGGGACATGTAATTGACCGTCCCAATCTAAACACTACTCAGTGGTGCATTTTGACATGCTGCGTAAACCCGGTACCTGATGATCACGTTGAATGTTCGTAGTGTCGTTTGCAATAGCATTGGCAATGCCGAAGTCAATTAGCTTCAATTGCCCTCGCACCAGCACGAAGTTGGCTGGCTTCAAATCCGAGTGCACGATTTTCTCCTCGTGTATGACATGTACCGCTTGCAGCATCTATATTCAGGTTTCGGTCAAGACAGGCAGATAAGGATATGCAGGCCAGAGCGTACCTGCTGCCAGTAGTATGAAATCCACACCATATTGAGCGGCTCTTTTTGTTGCTCTTGCAATAATTTCGCCAGGTCAATTTCCCCACATTCCATCACCAACATAAGATGTCCCTTGCCACCGCCTGGCCCGCCTTTAACCTCCGAGTCAAACAATTGGATGATGCGATTGTTTCCTTCGAGGCGCTTGAGTAAGCCAATTTCATTCATGTACCCGCTAATCGTCTCTGCGTCGGCTTTATCGAGGGAGACACGCTTGATGGCGTAAATTTCGTTTGCCGCATTCATCACACGGTAAACTCGAGAGGAGCCGCCTTTACCTAGGAGGTCAAGACGTGCATATACTTTCTTGTTTACCACAATGTTGTGGTTCCGCACCGGGGCGGCGGCAGGGGCAGTTGGTGCAGGGGGGGGAGGTGCAGGTCTCACCCGTTCGCGCTGTGTGGCCTTTGCCTCCGACTCGCTCTCGGGAAGCTCCTCACCAGCTGCCCAAGTCTTACCGTTCTTCTGAATCCCAGTGCCAGGCGGTGTCAGAGAGCCACTTGTCGTTGGGGGTTCTGGAGCGGTCGGGCTACGTCGATGATAAATTTGTCCTTGTGGTTGCGACGGTGGTTGGGAGGGCCGTAGCTGAATAACAGGGAAAGGGTGTTGTTGCTGTAATGACGATGGAACCCTGCCTTTCGGGGACAATCGTACTGGGAGGTGTTCGACGGCGGTTGGAGATCCAGCAAGGACTGGATCAAGGCCAAGCGTACGCACGGTGTCTGAGTCGCGTCGACTGTGGGTCTGAACCTGCGAGCGAAGATGTGCTTGAGACATGTGCGTTGGGGAGGGCGACTGGCGAGGCTGCTGAGCATCAGGGGCAACATCTGCCATCTGTCTCCGAGCGTTCTCGGCGGCATACTCTACACATCAGGTGATTTGTGAGTTGACCATGACGAGCGTTTGACAGCCAACTAGTCAAACCTTCTTGCTCCATCGGCGCACGCCGTACACGTGCAGAGTTCAAGCCAAGGCTTGATCCCGGTCTTGAAGAATATTGATTCTGAGTGGTTGGCAGGGATAATTGGCCTCCGGGAGATTGTCGTTCTTCAGCTGGAGTGGGTCTGAGATGTAGTGTTTAAAAGGTGGCTCGGAACATACCACCGGAGGCATCGCTCAGGCTCGCGGATCGCCGTGGACGCGTGTTACTCGGCTGTGTAACAGGGGGAGCGTAGTTCCGATGACGAACGAGGCCATTCACGGGCTGTGGCTCCTCTCCGCCTATAAGCAGGGATATTTAGCGAATCACATTTTTGAGTGGGAGACAGCCACGAACCTGTATCAGTTTCCTCACCTGCGTAGTCATAAGCAACTTCACTCTCGCTTCCTTCATGTTCGTTGATTTTGTCAAATCCGCCAACAGCCACACCATATTTCACGCCCATCAACACGCGACCAGCCCGGCTAGGTCCCGGCATGATCTGCCGTCCAGGTTGGAGTGGTGGACGTGACAAAGCACTGGCACCTGACAAAGAAGAAACGTAGGCGCGCGTGGGTAGCCCAGAAATGGCGCGCCCATCGACTTGGCTCAGCGAGGCAGAACGACTGACGAGCCTGGGTGATGTTCGCCTTCCTGGGCCGCCATCAGATGAGACACCTTCGGTGCCATCCGAAGACGTCATCAAGTTTTCCTTGTCCTCTTGAACATGCACATCCCAATCGCCACGTGTGCGGACCATGATATCATCCCGTTCATCGGCTAGTTGGGGATCTCGATGATCATCGAGGGGCACGCGCTGTGGCCGACCGAGTTTACGGCCGGTTCCCCGCAGGCCGTTGGAGGTGGGGGCTCGAAGGGCTGATTGAGCAGCCGGCGTCAGTGCGGCTGGAATGGATGTAGCACGCTGGAAGGACCGAGCGGAGCTTGCGGTGGCTAGGGACTGGTGGCGATGCTGGAGTTGGTCAGGGAGGGTACCGAGTTGTGAAGGATAACTCTCCGAGCGCGAGAGTGAGTTGCGACGGGGGAGGTCTGGTGAACTAAGTGATATGGGTGATGGTGGTTTGACATGGGCGTGGACTGATGCTCCGGGAGGCGATGATGACGGTTTGTGTGCAGGGGGGTCAAGTAGAATATCGTGAGGGGTTGGCGGGGTCGATTGACTGGAGCGAGATGAGCCTTTTGAGATACGCACGTAGTTGCCAGCGGAATCGAGCTCGTAGTCGAAGGAGAGCTCGATGATAGAGGAGTCATCCGATGGAGATGTAGATGATTGGCGGCTGGTCTTTGGCGCGTCGAGAGCGGTAGTCGGGGGAGTGCGTGGCGGTGAGACGCGATGCTCGCCATTTGTTGGCGATATCGTTCGGGAAACTAAGGAAGAAACCATTGGTCCGGTGAAGGTTGACTCACGTAGATACGAGAAAACGAATTAAAGAATAACAAGTTAGCCCTAGAAAATGGCACAATGACGCCGGGAACGTTGACGGCGGCGGCGACGAATGCGAAAAACGAGCTGAATTTCTTTGTGTCCATGCTGCGATTTGAACCAACACGAGGCCGCTACGCGGTCACGTGATGGTTGTAAATTCACTCCGAGCCAATCGGACGTTGAAGCCATCCCGGCAGCTCATAAACATCGAGCTAGAGTCTGGCCATACACAATTACACAAGTCGGTTCGATCTATCGCTAGTGTACGAACTCGCCACTTCGTAGACCACGGGATACCGCGCAGCCCCGCTCATGAGATGCGGACGCTCGTTCACTAACCGGCCCCGAGAACGACAGAGACTCGAGCGCGCCACTGCCATCCGTTCGAATAACTCGGTGACTCACGGGATCAGCAATTGTGCCCGTTGGCCTGGCCAACTTTCAAGCCACTTCTCTGGCCCTTCATCGGGTTGGGAGAGATCAAAGCACCCAGTTCAGTTGATCATGGGTCACCTACCTACGACCCCGTCGGAGACGGAAGACAGAGGACGATCGGCGGCCACTTGTTTCTGGCATCGGTAACTCCGTAGGTTCATTCAGTTCTGTCGGAATGTGGTTCATTTTCGTTTGTCCCGTCATGCCCAAGGCATCAGTGAAACTATTAACATGTGCTTTCATTGTGCCTGGTACACTTGAATCATGAAGACACCCACATAACTAGCTTATCGTGCAACGACGCATTAGTCCCCAATACTGGCGGCTTTCCGCTTGCCGAGAAGAAAGGACGGGGTGTATTTTCCAGTAGGTAAGATTCCAGAAGCGACTTTTTGAGGTCCGGACCTGCCGAAGTGGGTGAGCGAACGATCTCGAAGGCTATTCGGAAGCCAGCAATATTGACTGTGTCATTGGTTTCCGGGTCAAGATGCGAAACATGTTTTTCCACGGAAGACTACTCTCCCAAAACGAAATCCAATACTTCACGGTCAAAACGAATGTTCTGATAACAAAAGACGATGGCCTGTGAGCAACGCGAATGGAGAGGACAAGTCCGAGGAAACATTGGTCCCAGAGTTCTGGGGTGTCATGGTGGCGACGTTGTATCCCAGTGTCACCAAAAGATATTATTACACGGAAAACATCAGCAGGTCCGTAACCAATCATACATATGCTTGTCGCCTGCAAGAACAAATCTGTCGGAATAGAAATCAAACAACCAAGAAACACTTCAACGAGATAATAAAAGGTTCCTCGTCAAGGAAGGATCACCCGGCGAGAGACGGTAGGAGAGACGTGTCAAGCGCTAACTGCTTGCGCAACTCGGCCCAGTTCATTCCTTTCCGCAGCTGCAGAGGGATCCACAGGAGGTGTCGCGTTCTCCCGATCTCTTCCGGCTTCTGTGGCATCTGATTTCTGCATTTTCTCAAGCTCCTTAGCGACGAACTTGGCGTGAGCGCTGAAATTTATCTCAGAGCTCAATACACCTCTAGCAAGACCTGAACGTGAATATGTCTGATTGAGCCAAGAACAACACCTCACTTGATGATCCCCTTGTGGTCAATGACGAACGTGGTGCGAGGGTCAGTTAGCCCCAACATCCCCCGCCCCGTTTCATATGCCTTGTGTGCAACTTGGTTCATATCACTCAAAACAGGATACTGCGCGACCAGTCAGCGTCAAGCCGCGGTGAGCCAATCTTTAGGAGAAAGTCACGGTGAGCTTGTGTTTTTCAACAAACGCTTTCTGCTTCTCCACAGGGTCGGAACTGACACCGACAACCAGAACATCGGAACGCTTGTATATTTCTTCCTCTGATGTATGGATGATGAGCAAACATTGCGCGCCGATCTCTGGATGAGACGGCACACACCAGCTAGCGCATCACGGAATTGGCAGGCCTCACGGGTGCAACCGTAGGTACCTGTGTATTGAATATGCACGAGATCAGCGCAAGGTAAGAAGATACCCTCATGGAGCATCGCTTACCGGACTTGGGATAGAAGAACAATGCTATCGGTTTCTCGACGGGCTTGCCCTCCTGTTCAGGGGGAAATTTGAACACGTCACCGTTCGAATCTGGTATGGAGAAGGATGGTGCAGCTTTATCGACGAGTGGGTGTTGGGGAGCCATTCTGAGCCAGTTCATGAGTACTGGCGAACGGTCACTGGGAGAGGGGTTCAAACCAACTCCGAGTCTATACTTGGGCACCGATTACTCAGCGGCGAAGTATTTGGTTTCAAACTCTGATACGTGGAACATGGTGTGTGGATTAATTAGATATCCGGGGGTATACAAGTCGTTGTCGGCAAGCCCTTTAGGCCGGGGATCAGGTTCACCGAAGCAATGTACTAACCAAACCTAGAATGAGACTCGCGTCGACGAACTGACGTTTCGCTAGTCCACCAATTGTACAGAGTGAACCCACTGGGGTCACTTTCAATATGGATTGAACACGTGCTTCAGCGGAAAGGAGAGGGTATGGAATTTTACCATCATACTAGGTGGGTGGTCCGCCCCACGTACTGCGCTGCTTGATATCAGTATAAGTATGGCGAAACTTTGGGGTCAAAATTACCAGGGGAGAAGGAACATGAGAAAGTGAACATGCTTGGATGGTACCCTCCAGCCCGGGGTGGCACCCAGCTGTTGATTATCCATGACCCGCGTCACTGACCTCCTAAGCAGATGAAGGTGGGGCCTGGGATAACTTAGGTCTCAGCAGTCGTTCCCACCAAGAACGACAATTGGGTCAATATGAAACGAAGACTTGGTGGGAGACGTGCAATCCCCTCGGGGACTGTACCCGCGCGCGCAGGTGGAGCGTTCAGTAGGGACGCCGCCGTTTTATTACCAAAATGCGTCAAAGTTGCAACTCACTGCGGCCACAGATGGGGGCACTGACCCGCGGGAGGGCTTCCTTGAGAATGCATTACGACCCGGGCATAATGGACGACACCTTCGGGACCTGTTGACAAGATTTGCAATGTTTTCGCGAGTAAATGTAAACTATGTGATATTGGGCCAGCAAGAAGCGCAAGGTTACTCTAACGTCTGTACGCATTCCCACATGAGCGCACGGTTCACAGGAGTCTTACCACGCTACAGGGCCAACTCGGCGACTGTCGGGTCCGAGGAGACATCCTCCGGAGATGTCGTGTCGGATAGTTCAAGGTTTTGGTGGGGTCATTGCCTCTGAAAAAAAAAACATCATGAGTGGACGAACAACATGTTGAAGAGAAGACGTACCAGCATTCAGCTCCGCAAAGCGCTGACCGACACGTTCGGAGTGCTTGAGAAACTTGTCTGAGCAGTTGAGGACACACTGCTCCTATGCCAGGCGTTAGTCTGAATGACGGGATGGAGAGGCAACAGGGTAACCTCTTTGGAAGAGAGTGCCTTGCTGGTGAAGTCGTTACAACATGAGTTGAAACACCTCTCTACGAGGCCGGAGTAGAGGCGCAGAAAGTCCTGCATCTAGTGGGCGAATGAGAGGAGTGTTGGGCGGGATACCCTCTCATACCTGTTTCTTTTCGATGACCTTTGTCATGTGTGCCTGCTCCACGGCGTTGAACTGGGAGAAATCCATGCTGGACGAGAGACGGTGGACAGAGAAAACGAGAAACGGCCTTGCGCGCAAAGCACGTGCGCACTTTTGCCGATCGTGGCGCCACGGATGCGGAGATCATATCCTCCAACAACAAAACGATACAAGTATGTCCCCTACGTGCCCTCGGTTGGCCATTTCGTCCTCACCATCACCGCCTCTTTGCAGTGGATCTCTCTATGGCTCTCCCTTACAAAGATGCTCTTCAACGGCTCGAGAACCGTCGCGTCAAGGCAACTCGGCCTTTGATCCCCCCTCAGATCCTGCAGGAGGACCTGCCTTTGTCGGTGGTAATTTCACCCACGCTTACCTGCTGACGCAGCACGGCGTTTGATTCAGGACATTACTTTCCGCAAACACTGTCCTAGAGGGACGTCGTGCGACTGAAAACGTACTCCGCGGTGACGACGACCGTCTGATGGTCGTGGTCGGGTAGGGTACTTTCCGCCCAGGTTCGTGCGTCGTTCGCTCATGCGATGGCTATAGCCCATGCTCTGTTCACAATGTCGATGCTGCAATTGAGTATGCAAAGCTACTCAAGCAGTATGCAGACAATGCCACGGATGACCTCCATATTGTCATGCGTGTTTACTTTGAGAAACCACGGACGACACTGGGCTGGAAAGGCCTGATCAATGATCCGTAGGCCTCGTCCGTCTATTCAGCATTCGTTCTCTTACATGGTACATGTTATTCACTGTCAGAGACATGAACTCGAGTTTCCAGATCAACAAGGGTTTGCGCATGGCCCGAAAACTACTCCTCGATATTGCCAAGCTGGGATTGCCAGCTGGCTGTGAGTTCTTAGACACCATTTCACCTCAATACACAGCGGATCTGGTCTCTTGGGGGGCAATCGGTGCCCGAACCACTGAGTCACAAGTTCATCGAGAGCTGACTTCAGCACTATCCATGCCAACCGGTTTCAAAAACTCTACCGACGGCTCAGTTGGGATTGCCGTCGATGCCTGCAGAGCTGCTCGAAGTGGCCATGTGTTCCTCAGTGTTGGCAAGGAAGGCCTAAGCAGCATCATAGAAACAGAAGCAAGTCTTTTTCTTTTCTTTCCTTCTAGCTATACTCAAATCGAGCAGGGGAACCCTGATGTTCACGTCATTCTTCGAGGAGGGTCAAAGGGACCTAACTATGCCACCGAATATGTGCGAGATTGCTATGAAAAGCTTGGAAAAGCTGGGCTGCCTGGCAAGATCATGGTAAGGCTCCCTTGGATATTCTAAAAACGTGTTTCGACGTTTATACCGCGCACAGATTGACTGCAGCCATGGAAACAGCCAAAAGCAGCACCGAAACCAAGTGCAAGTTGTTGAGGACATTGTCAGTGGATGTCTACCTCTTTTGCTTCCCCCGATTCATTGTCTGTGCTCTTTTAGGTGCAACAATTATCTTCTGGGGACACGTCCACGTATATCATGGGCGTCATGCTCGAGTCCAACCTTGTCGAAGGACGGCAGGACATTCCTCCCACCGGACCAGTTGGACTGAAGTATGGACAGTCCGTAACTGATGCGTGCTTGTCCTGGGAGATGACTGTTCCGGCCCTTGATCGCCTGCGGGAAGGTGTGCGAGCTCGCAGAGAGCTTGTGGCGCGGAATGCAAGAGGACACGTGACGAACGGTGAAATCAAGCTCAACGGCACAAACGGGGCCGATGGTACACAGGCGCACTAAGCACTTTAGTATGAGAGCGCGGTTACTGGTGTAGGATTATGACGTCATGCAATCCTATACTACGCGGTGGCTCCGTTCACTCACTGTTCAGCACTCAACATTCAACATTCTTGCCCGACTTTTTGCGACTTTCCGCTGTGCCGATCTGCCCAAGGTAACGAACCTTGTGGACGCTAGACTTCGTGTCTGTCAATGCCCAGTATCCATCTTCCCCCTTGGAATACATGTCGCCGTGTGTGCTTAAGTCCGAGGGCGGCATTACTGGTGAGTTGTGAAAAGTATCTTGTTACGGGTTGCAGTGCTCGAGTTCCAATTGCAGGCCACCTCCTTGGTGTTGTGGATACTGGCAGAGACCTCACAAGAAAATGCAGTGCGGCAGCCTCACCAAGACAACCTCGGCTTCGCTGCGGGTGATTTTGCCAAGTCCATACTTTCCCTGTCCATATGGTTCATCTGCCGGCGGTTCCAAGGTGTACGTTCCTTACCGATTACCGCCCAGGCCGTCGCGTTTCGTGGTTCCTCTGAAACACATTCAGAACTCCCGACGTGTAATGACCCCTTTGACGCGCACGGACAAGGATTTACCATCTCCAGGAATTGGCCCAATTGCAGAGAAATCACACCTTCCAGATGTCCTCAATCAAGTATGGTCACTTTAACCCTTGGAAGCGTGCGATCGACTCTGTCTATTTTCGTCGTTAGCCTTGTCTACACTCTCCATGCTTACACTGTATGTGCAGAGTTTGTTCCTATTTTACGGACGCATTTACCGGTTCCCATAGAATCTCAGGACTCGAGAGTTTGTCGACCCTTTCACTTTTTATCTTGCCTTCCCTGTGATTGTCCTGGGCACCCTCTTCATTTTGCGAATAATTTCCTGGAGAAATTTCCCTTCGACTTTCTGGCATGCGTGTGTTCTCCAAGTTCGTGATATTCCCAAACGGACGTCGTTTTGGAATGACAAGCTCACAATGATATCAGTTTGCAGGATTCTTCATTACTAGGGTAAGCTAACCTTGGCCGTGCAGCGTCAGCTAAATCAACGTCCACAAGGACGCCTTTGTTGGTCCAGTGTTTCCTGACTGCAGTCTTCTAGTTGCGTTTGCTCTTTGCAATTCAATATGGATTTCACTCGTCGACCTGGTTCGTAGTCCACTACCATTCTCAGGCTGCCTGATAACTTTTGTAACTAGATTTATGGACTTCACCGCTCGTCACCCGTTCATTTCATCAACACTGTAATATTCGCCCAATCGTCCCTCGTACATTCTTTATTATTTCTATTACACCCACCAGATAGTATCTTACATTCATATTATAATGGTCTCGCGTCTGCATTTCAAGCATTGCCCCTAATCGAGGCGGCGAAAGACATCGTAACGATCCTCATTATACAGCGTGAGTGCTTTACCCATTGTTTGCTGATCCAATAATAACCAATGGTTTTCACAGAGTATGGTGCGCTCAGTCAGGGGATTCTTATTTCCCTGGCGTCGACCTCGTTAATTACGGTTGATATATGGAAGTCCATCGAAGCCCCGTATTCCGCATCTCTCGGTTGTCTGATCGCCATTCTTGGATTTGGCATATTCGTTCTTTGCGAGCGACACACGGTCGAAGAGCAGCATGATCTCGTTCTTTCAGTAAGCTTCTGGCTTCGAAACACTGGAATGCTATTGGTTGATGCGTCGTCCGCAGGCTCGTCGATATTTTACAGCTGCGGTCATATCTTTGGTGGCATTGGGATACGTTGTCGTTGTCATATCCCAGAACTCCGGGGCCAGTCCCTCGGATTTGTCCTCCACGCGGAGACAGTTTTTTGGTTTGTCCAGAGGTCGTTCTGACTGCCGCGTGCCAGAATCATCGACTGCGCAGACAATCGCCGATTATTCTCACTTCAGCAACGTTTTACTCATCGTGTTTTTTAGCCACGCTAGGTACGATGCCAACCTGGACTTTCATAAGGAAGTGTATGCCGATTATTTTCCGAACGTGAGCACTTGGAACTGTTAAAGCATGTTAGGACCTATTGATCCTTACGACGAACGATTAAGATCGTTTATATTGGTCCTGCAAGTCGTGAGGATAAGGGGTTTGCTCATTCCTACGATGTCCTTGTTGACTCATTCCAATCGGAAGAGGATCTCAGTGACCCCCTTTTTTATAGGATGTCAGGGCGGGTGAGCGCACGCCGTTATTTGTGCGAGAGCACGCCATTCCTCAATATTGATACAGATGGCCCACCACATGCTCTACACAGCTTTGCGAGAATATGGCTGTTACGATGGTTATCTTTGGGTGCCTTTCGATACACTCCTCAACGTTCCCCGGCTCCAGCAATTCAACCAAGGCTTGTTTTGGTATCACTCTCCTTGGGGACAGCCTGTTGCAAATCCAGCTGTTAGCAACCTTGCAGGACCCGCACTGAACAGCAGCCTACATGCCCCTCCCGCGATGGTATCTCCAGATACGTCTATCAATCTCACAGAAACATGGAGGGGCTGGGGACCTGACTGGTGGTAAGTGACAACAGATATCAGAACTTCACGTGGCTGAATTCTCGGATTTCAGGTGGGGGTGAGTCACACGCCATTTACCTCCTGTGGTCATCATCACCGACTGCCCTCATATAGTGACCCCCACGTTGGTGTGTCTGTATGCATGAACGCATTTCACAGGGTTCCAGAGGACATGCGTGCTCACCTTGCTGAACGTAACGACGGCCAGACGAGGCTGATCGGTGGCTCGGCAGATACGCTATACATACCAGGCCGTCATCGCAAGGCGTTCATGGACGTACTAGCGTTGTTCCTCGAGACGAATTGTTTTCTAGAGATCGCGACGCCAACGACCGTCCACCTCGTCATCCCCCCCGGGGAATCGATTCAGTTCGTGGACCATGTGCGTAATTTGTCTATTCCCTTTTCCCGTTTGGCGATCGAGTGCTGAGCGCTGAGCTTTGAATGGCACAGTGGTGGATATACCAACCTCCGTTCAATGCGTCGTTTGTGAGGCAGAAGTGGGCCGAAGGCTACGAGGTGGACACGTTTCATACTTTCCACTGGGGCGAACGCGACGAGGACGGGATCTGGCGGGGCGATCATCGTCATGTTGCAGACGTGCGGCATTTATTGTGGGAATCAGCAATCCGACAGGGCGTGAGTGATGTGTTCCCCGTGAACCTACTAGGCGCCGAGGTCAACCCGCCGTGAAGCGATGTTAATTGGACTTGTAGCCTCTGGGACAACTTGTGACTCCTAGCGTCATAGATACAAGTACATGACATTGTCTCAATTGGCGTGAACATGGAAAACGACATAACAGGCGTAAAGCAATGCAGGGGAGAAGGTCAAGTCCACTATATACTTTCATATGAACAATATGGTAACGACGACAAGGGATACGAATAAAAATAGGTCACGGTACCCCAAGCAAGAGAATACGCACTACGAGAAATGTAAACGTTCGTGCAGGTACCACGAAAGCCGGATTCCATGATTGGCTGTAAAGTTGTGGCACCCAGACACGACAACATTCGCCAGCGTCTCGTTGGGCGTTGCTGCGTCGGTGTAAAGGACCCGTGCGCTGAGTGCGTCTACGAGTGCGTCTCCAGAAAACTGCTGACAGCCAAAGAGCTTGAGCGTCGTAAGCTGTGGCAGACGAACCCGGCAAGGATGATAGGGGCCGAGGCTGGGTACTGTCTGTAAGGGTTCGGGTTTGAAGAGCTGTACAACCTTGTCGGACATGTCCGAACCAACGATGGAGAACTGCTTCAAATGCGGGAGCCTATCAAACGCCCATCTAAAGTCCTTTGTACGCATGTCTGAAAGATCCATGTCGAGAATCTCGAGGGGCGGATGGGAGCGTAGGACGAGTTTGCGCAGACCCATTCCGGTGTGGTGGTCACTCGAGGGAGACTGGGAAAAATCGTGGGCCTCGTCGTCGCTGTCGCCATCCTCTTCGAGATGGTAACCGTCGAGAGAGACATCCATGTTCAAATGACGAAGGCGGAGCTCCCTAAGTGCGGGAAGGTGGAGATGGGAGAGGATGCTGCGCTGGATGCAGACGAGGTCCAACAAAAGGGTGTGCAAACACGGGAGAGTGACGGTGATTGGCAAGGTGGTCAAGATGCCCTCCTCGTAGGAGACGCCATGCAAATAAAAGTGCTCGAGGTTAGGACAGCGAGCGAGGAAGCTGAGGAGCTCGGGGGAACGGACGGTGTGGATGAACGAGAACTCTGCGATGTCGAGCGAGGTGAAGTGAAGCGGGTTGATAAGGTCTGGCGAGGGGAGAGAGGAAGCCGTTATCTTCATGGAGACGTGTCGGAAGGTGGATGATCCGCAGGAGAAAAAGACGTTGTCGTCGTCATCGCCGTCTGCGTCAAAGGGGACCCTGAGGCGGACGTCCAAATGGTGAAGGACGCGACGGGGGGTGGCGAGGGTGAGATCAAAGAGCCTGGTGTGGGAAGTGCGGCCATGCGAGGATATGGTGCAGGCCCTCCAGCGCGGGAGGTGGGGGAGGAAGCAAGACATGATTGGAAGGAGGCGGTCAAAGTCGGCGAGCTCGACGTCGACGGCGAAGGGGAGGGGGTCCGAGCGGGCGATCCAGAGCTCGGCCTGGGCGCGGATGGAGGACATGGGGCGGGCGGCGCTGCCGACGATGATGAGCTGCCATGCCCTGGGGCAGGCAGCACAGATGTCGCGCCACAGCGCACAGACGGCGCATATGACGAGGGGCGCAAACGGGGCGTGCGGCGCGGACGCAACAAAGACCTCGCTCAGCAGCTCGGGCGGGAGGCGGTGGATCGTCATGGGTGGACCGGGCCGGTCGTCCGCTGACTAAGAACCAAAACTGCACAGACGGTGGCTGGATTCAATCCCAGACACAAACTCTAATCGCCATCTCATCCCCACCATGCCAGGCGTCAGAGATATCAGGTGCGCCGCGCCGTCCCGCACACACCCGCGACGCTCACCCACACCCTCAGCGCAGAAGCCTTCATCACAGCATATGCCTCCCACCTCAAGCGCTCCGGCAAGCTCGACGTGCCAACATGGGTCGACCTCGTCAAAACGGGCTCCTTCAAAGAGCTTGCTCCCTACGACCCCGACTGGTACTACATCCGTGCAGGTAATCACACACCCCACCTTGGAAGCCCGCCGCTCAATGTCTCCCAGCTGCAATCGCACGGCACATCTACCTTCGCAAAGATGTCGGCATAGGAAAGCTCACAAAACTCCATGGTGGCCGCAACAGACGCGGTAACCGCCCTTCACACCCCGCCGATGCTTCTGCTTCCGTACAACGCAAGATTTGCCAATCCCTCGAGAAGATCGGTGTCCTCGAGCAGACCGATAACGGCGGCCGGAGAATTAGCCAGGATGGTCAACGCGACTTGGACCGAATCGCAACAGCCGTTGTCGAGGCTGCAAAAGAGGATGAGGACGAGGACGAGGAAGGGGAGGGTGAGGAGGAAGACGATGAATAAATATATTGTCATGGATCCCCGCATATCCCGCATCCCCGCATGCTCTTCCACCCATGATCACTGAATTTATGATGATATGGTATCATGCATGCATATCTCAAAAAACGCAGCACTCGGTCCTTCACCACTCCCCGTCCCGACACTTGGCCTTTTGAGTTCCTCCCCTAGTATCGGGCAGGACACTTAGTTTTTACCTCTCCATCTCAAGTGTTCTGATTTGAATGCTAGATTCTCTCTCGATTGCGAGCGCTATCGACGATCGCTTGATGCAGTCGTAAATGCGTCTTTTTTTGTTGAAGTGCCCAGACAACCGTCATGATCCATTTGATGCCATCTTGGAAAAGGTTTACGACCGATTGTCTCCCGCTCCGCGAACGTAACGAGGTTGACGATCTCGTCGCGCTACAGATGACGCCCAAGCGCAACGTTTGATCACGACACCGTTGTTCCTCGCCCAACAAAGTGCAAGGGGCACTTGACAAAGTAGGCGGAACCTTGCACACCGTACCCCGCGCCCGTTTCGCGGGGGACAGGGGGAGCACTCCAAGCTCTTGGGAGCGAGGCTATGGATTGGAACATCCAAACGCGTGACTCAAAGACGTTCGGCGTCCGGTGTCCCCTCAAGTCCTTCTGGGCTTCGAGGAGAACGAAGCTGCAATCTTCGTTTTCATCGACGCTGGACAGCGGATCCTACGAAAAGGGCGTGACCGGGAAACGTGGGCACAAAACTCAGGGGCTATGAGAGATAGGCAAGTCATCTCATCACGTCATCGTCCCTTTCTGAATTTGTCGTGTAGCCAGAAAGAAATCGTATAAAGGGCGGACCGTCCCTACTGGCCCCTCTTTAACTCCCACCATGGCAGCCACCACAGCTGACCTTCAGTCTGAGGTTGCCAGACTTCGCCATGAACTTGCAACCACTGAGAACGAAGGCGATGAGCAAATCACTATCTCCAATTATCTCCTGACTAGGTTGGAACAGCTTGGAGTCACGGTATATCTCTTCCTTCGCCGCACCGTGAGGTGTTTGATAAGCGCACGTCTCAGTCCATCTTCGGAGTCCCTGGCGACTTCAACATGCGTAAGTATAGTCCGTGCAGTCGTATCCACAGCGGCGCTCACCCATAATTCAGCATTTCTGGTGCGCTCGCAAAGTGTATGCTGACGTGCTCGCCTCATTGACAGACTTGTCCTCAAGGATTATGTAGAGGACCATCCCAAGATCCAGTGGATTGGGAACTGGTATTGATTTTACTTGCATGGAGGTCCATCGTCTGATGTGTTGTTGTAGTAATGAGCTCAATGCGGCGTATGCTGCCGATGGGTATGCAAGAGTCAAGCCACACAGTATAGGTGTGGTAGTTACAACGTACTTAGGATCCTGACCTTCCTGCGATCGTTCTAACACTCTCTACAAGGTTCGGTGTTGGAGAGTTGAGCGCCATTAATGGCGTAGCGGGTGGTGAGACAACACCGTCTCTTTTTACCTTCTACAACCCTAATACCCCATCCAGCGTTCTCTGAGATGGTTCCCGTACTCCACATCGTAGGAGTTCCCAGCACTGTTCAACTCAAGACAAGACCTTTACTCCATCACACACTGGGAGATGGAAGGTACTAGCAAGCGCAACTAGACAAAAATGTCGTCGTTCACATCTGTGGATAGGTTTGATGTCTACACCAAAGCTGCAGAACAGGTAACCATATCTCAAGCAATGCTGATGAACAAGGCGCATGCTGCCACAGAAATTGATCGCATTCTCACTGATTGCATCACCCGCGTATGTCTCGCGCTTTAATTAAGCGGAGTCGCGGACATACCAGTCTTCAGGCTCGGCCAGTTTACCTGACAGTTCCAACCGATATGGTATCCGAAGGAATCTCGACCAAGCGATTGAAGGTCCCACTATCCCGGGCGCCTTCTCCAAATGACCCTGCAGTGGAGAGCTTCGTTTTGGATGAGATCATTAAAGCTATCAATGAAGCTGAAGGCAGCATCGTTATTCTTGTTGACGCTTGCGTATCTCGTCACGATGTGCAGGATGAAGTAAAAGACTTGATTGTCGCAACCCGTTTCCCCGTGTACTCGGCGCCGATGGGCAAGACCACAATCAGCGAGGAGTACGATCGGTATGGCGGTGTATGTTTTCGCTGCCTTTATCCGACTGCTTGTTCACCTTTGTCATCGAAGATTTACATAGGATCTATCAGTGATCCTGTGATTAGGGAAAGCGTAGAAAACGCCAAGCTGATACTGTCTATTGGCGCACTGAAATCGGATTTCAACACTGGCATGTTTACATATCGAATTCCAACCACCCACACCATCGAGGTATGAATATCTTTGGGCTTGAACTCGGCGAGAATCTGAAGCGATTCCAGTTGCACTCCGATCACACTCTCGTGCGCCACGCGCACTTTCCAGGGATCGGGATGAAGCATTTACTCCCAAAGCTCACCTCTCGTTTGAAGGAGCACCACTATCAGGTCAACGATCTTATTATTCCTAGACCCAAGTTGGAAGTCCCCTTGGAACATAGCGACGTCATTACGCAGTCTTACTTTTGGCCACGAGTGGGAAAATTCTTCAAACAAACCGATGTGATCGTTGCGGAAACGGGTGCGGAATCATCATCATGCTTTTGTGAATCGGACTTAGTGCACGACAGGAACCTCAAATTTTGGTATCTTGGATGTTCCCTTACCCGAACAATCCATATTCTTGAGTCAGATATTGTATGGTAGTATCGGTTGGAGTGTCGGTAAGGGCTCAGAACGAATACGCATGGTTTACGAGGTGACCTTGAAATTCATAGGAAGCACTTTGGGAGCGGCCCTCGCCGCCCGCGACAAGGACTCA
The DNA here is from genome assembly GCA_038090975.1 of Boletellus pseudochrysenteroides. Taxonomy (NCBI): domain Eukaryota; kingdom Fungi; phylum Basidiomycota; class Agaricomycetes; order Boletales; family Boletaceae; genus Boletellus; species Boletellus pseudochrysenteroides. The sequence goes on from JBBPNQ010000047.1 coordinate 25,401, forward strand.
CTCAGTCGTGTTATTCTCTTTATCGGCGATGGTAGCATGTAGGCTTGACAATTTCCATGTCGGTTGTGTCCTGAATAATCTGCAGGCAACTTGGTGCCCAGGAACTCTCTACTATGATCCATCATCGGCTCCACCCAATCGTTTTCTTGATTAACAATAGCGGTTACAGCATTGAGAGGAGCCTCCACGGCATGAACAGGTAGGTGACGTCTTTCCACTCGACTTACGGTCCTGACTCGCAGACAGGAAGTACAATGATATTGTTGACTGGTTAGTGAACATATGATTTTCGAGTCCTGCCAGGGTTTTGAGATGGTTTGATCTTAGGAAATGGGCATCACTTCTCACGACTCTCGGGGATCTTGATGGCACGTTAACGCGGTCCTACACTGTTCGCGACAAGCCAGGACTGGAAAAACTACTAGAAGATCCTCAATTCTCCAACGCGGGGAAAATGCAGCTCGTGGAAGTCGTGATGGGCAAGTACGATACGCCTCGTGCACTCAAGTTGGCTTCCGAGCTGTCCAACAAATATGAGAAATCAGCCAAGCAATTGTAAATCTACTGTGATGCTTTTCTTTCAGCGTGTGTCGTGACTAAAGGCTGAATGGGTGAAGGTCGTGTTGTCTGTACAAATTTCGAAACGAGCTCTGTGACTGTGATCATGTGACTGACGCGTTCCTGTAATGAAGATGAATTGCAACTTTGGTTGACCTCGTGTGTCGCGACTGTATTTTCCACGAGGACGTCTCATCTCTTGAGCCAGACGACCTCCCCTACGTCGGGTCCTTATAAAGAAGTTCTGGCCGAAAACCTGCATCATGGCCCCGAGATCTGATGAGGTACCTCGCCGTCTAGGCAATTACTGGTTGCACGCGCAATTAGGATCTGGTTACTCTGGTAAGCCAATAGTCCTTCCCCAGCACCATTGGTCACCCAGACGGATGTAGGTTCAATCTTTAGCGCCTACCATCTGTTCAATGGAACTTGGGTTGCACTCAAAGTGCAAGATGTCAACCACGAGTGCCCCACTAACCGATACGAAGAATATTTCTATCCATTGCTACAAGGCGCAGAAGGCATGCCAAGTCTGTTCGCCTCTGGTGTGCAAGGGAAATGGCATTATCTTGTCATCAGTCTGCTTGGGTCAAGCTTAGACAGTATATACCGAAACAACGGCAAGAAGACGTTAGATTTGCGGAGCGTTTGCTCGGTTGCTTATCAAATGGTACTGTGACACCACCAGGCATATATATGCGTCATTCCATTAATCATGCATTCTCTGTAGATATCACGGCTCCGGACAATGCATCACCGGGAAGTCCTCCATCGCGACATTCAGCTTGGAAATTGTGCACTTGGTTGCCCACCCAACGAAACTATGATCTACATGATCGACTTTGGATTCTCCAAACGCTACATCGATCCCATCACCCGTCGTCATATCCCTGACTCGAAGGGGAAGAGAGATTTCCTCGGTAATTATTGGTTCACATCAGTCGGCGTCCATTGTAAAGGCAAGGGTCAGTATCCCAGGCTATTTTACTGGTCGATACGTCCCCATGAATTACGCTGTAGTTCCGTCTCGTCGGGACGACCTTGAAGCCGCTGCACTGATGTTCATCCATCTTCTCACCCCGGGCGGACTCCCGTGGACTCGGAACGGCGTACCTAAAACGGACGAGCAGCACATGCGTTTAAAGCGTGCCAAACAGGCTGCTCGTCCGGAGGACCTTTGCCGTGGGATGCCCTCAGAATTCGAAGAATTCCTGAGGTACTGTCGACGACTGAAATTCGCTGAGCGACCTGATTACGAGCACTGGATGGGCGAGTTCCAAGCACTCGCTCATGAGAACGGGTTTACGGACATTGACAAGTTTATCTGGCCACCGCCTCCCCAGCAGGTATGGTCTATTAAACGATGCCATCTTATTCTGTATAAAAATATCAATCTCAGGCAAAGCCGGTCGCGCAAAAAGCGCCTAAGCGGCCTGCATGCACCGGCTCAGAAATGGAAAATGTACTGCAGGATCTCGCCAAGCTCCAGCTTAATCGCCGGCCAGTCCTCGCTGACCAGACGAACACGCTCCCGACGGACACACAGATAGCGAAGCCCAATGATGTGAAAGAGGTCGGCGACGTCATTGATCTCACTGGCAATTCTACTGGGGGGCGCCGAACTCCGGAGCAACCAAAAAACTTGCCACCACGTACACCTGTGCGCATCAAGAAATCAGAACGACTCTGGAAACTGCGAATCACATTGTCCAAGTCCACAGATAACGCTACTCTATCAAAGATCGTGACAGAATTCGCCACCGTCCTCAAGGAGACTGGAACATCAAAAACGCTGACTATAGAAGGCTTCTGCTTCTTGGAGGCATTGCACAAGCAACTCGGTGATCCGGCAGCGTTGGTGAAGCCGGTGCGGACATCACGGACTCGGAGTACCAATCTAGATCAGCTTGCCGAGCCCCAGCCTGCCTATGTGAAATTGGATCTAGTTGCAAGGTTGAAGCGAGAGGTGGCGAGGGCACCAGACAATAAAGCACTTGCCAGGATGGTGGCAGACTTTGCAGCTGTGACGAACAGGAGCAGTAGTCGTACGATCACCAAGGACAGCTTTGCATTCCTCGAGGGTCTAGCGGCGCGATTGCAAGCACTGAACTGACCTTTGTTCCACTCTTGACAGGGCTAGGTCCCCTGCATAGCATCTGTCATTGCGGTGTGATTTCCAAATTTACACGTCGTTTCGGGTTGCTGGTTTTGATACGTAACTCTCGTCCCCAAATTTTCGACACTGTCCGTTAGTTCGTCTGTGTGCATGAGAATGGTGCAGTTAGTACATGCGTAGCGTGGAGTCGATCCGGATCTGCGCTACTCAAGCCGGCCGTGTTTGAAATGTTCCAGAATTTGTCAAAACCGTCCTCCCGATCTGCTGTAATTGGCCACGTGCACATCCGGCCAAAGCCGGTGCATGGGTTTTCCCCAATAAAATGGCGTTACTCGCCTCAGGACTTGCTTTGCCTCCTGCCCCCCCCCCGTTCCGACTCTTCCTTTTCTGTTTAGGTCGCTCTACTACGTTGCTGACGATCACCATGACTTTTAAATCAGAGGATGGCATAACGGCTATCAAGCAAAACGAGGTGATTATTCCGGACCTCACCGTCAAAGACTTGTTGAGTGTTATTCCGTATGTTCCCCGCTGTCCACCGGTCTTTCAAAACGGACAGCTAATTTCGTTGGAACCCACAGTGCACACTGCTTCAAACGTTCCGCCATTCGTTCGTCGCTCTACATGTACGGCGTCTGCTTCTTCCTCTACCACCTTACTGACGCGTGATTCTCGTCGCAGCGCATGGGACTGCACTGTCATTGGTTGCATCTACAAAGTTGCTAAATTCCTTGACACTTTCATTACTCCGGAGGCTATCAATTTGCCCCATCCCATTCTTTACCCGGTCGCGCGGGTCTCGCTGTGGTCTTTGTACGGATTTTGGACCGGTCTTTTTGCAACCGGTCTCTGGGTCGTAGCACACGAGTGTGGCCATCAAGCTTTCTCCGAGTCCAAGTTCATCAATAACAGCGTGGGTTGGGTGCTTCACTCCGCGTACGCGTTTTTTTTCTCTCTTTCATTTTATCACGTGACTGACACGACTCGGTCTGAATTTGAAATTACAGATTGGGTGTGCCCTATCACTCGTGGAGAATCACACACGGAAAGCATCACGCCATGACCGGTCATATGACTCAAGACCAAGTGTTCGTTCCAAAGACCCGCTCCCAACTCGGTTTACCTCCTTTTGACCCTACACAAGAGAATATTCTTGGCTCGAGCGTAAACGACAAGGTTAAAAAGGAGCTTTGGGACGCTCTTGGTGATTCTCCGATCGGCGCCACTCTCGGAGCGGCAGGTTATCTTGTGCGCGTTTAATGCTTGGTCCTTTACCGTATATGCTCACGTTTTTCTTAGATTGCGGGGTGGCCGGCATACCTGATGCGCAATGCTTCCGGTCAAAAACGATACCCTGCTGGCACCAACCGTGAGTAGACACGAATTTCGTCAAGTGTGAGCACTTTACATTGACTCCGATCAGACTTCAATCCAAATGCTGTCATGTTCGCGCCTCACCAATATGATTCGGTCGTGGTGTCCGACATTGGAGTTGTCCTGTGGTTGGCTGGAGTTGTTGGTTCTATCTACACATTCGGTTTCTGGGACGTATTCCGCCTCTACTTCGTCCCTTACTTATGGTGAGCTTTTACTGTAATACCTAAATCCTTATTTACTGATCGATCCCAGGGTCAACCATTGGCTAGTACTGATCACGTTCCTGCAACATACCGATCCCATTCTCCCCCACTACCGTGCACCAGAGTTCACATTCCCCCGTGGTGCTTTGGCCACGCTCGACCGTAGTCTGTTGGGTGACTGTGGCAAGATCATGGGTTGGATTGGGGCTCATGCAACTCATGGTATCTCTGAGACCCACGTTGCGCACCACGTTTCTAGCAAGATCCCGCACTACAATGCGTAAGCCTCTGTTGTTGTTTTTATTTATGACGTTGAATTGTTTCATATAGTTGGGAAGCTTCTGACGCTCTTCGTCAGCGTTTGAAGCAGGCAGGCATTGTCCTCCAGGGAGCCCCTGGTGGATGGAGAGAAGTATACCGAGTCTTCAAAGAGTGCAAGGTATTATCAGCATTTGATCTCGCTTGTGAGATGCTAATACGTGCTCTAGTTTGTTGAGGATGAAGGGAACATTGTTTTTTACAAGAATGGCCTTGGCCTGGCTGCCAGCAGACCCAAGATTGCAGACGATCCTGCTAGCGACTCTGGTGTGGAAGTCGACAGATTCTAGAAGAAGAGATCGATATACACATAATCTGGACACCCCTTGCATATAGACGTCACGACTCGTTACCCTGTCCCGGGGATCTATCGTGTGGTTTCATACTACTTTGCAATTAATGAATTGACGTACGCCATCAAGGCAGATTCAGACGCGCCGTACGTACTAGACGGATCCCCTAGTAGAAATATTTGTCTACTATCATATTCTTGTCCGTGTTCTTGATATTTAGTAGGACAGACTTGTCTACAGAACCAAAGATTGAACGGACGGGCCTGACACTATGGATGTTACCTGAGTTTCGGGGGGACAAACACATGGGTATACACAGCGCTCAATCCAGGTATTTTGGAATCTCACCTAGTACTGAGTTGCACAGCTCCAAGGTAACCATCGTTAGCGTGCAAAGTCGTCAGGGATCATCGATCACCGGCGCTATGATATGGCCCACACGTGTCACGGTACGATTTGCATTAGATTTCTACCTCGATAGCTCCCACTTTCAAGGTGGTTGTGAAGGTGAATTTACCCTTGAGCCGGAAGAAGTGCTCGGCCACTAGGCCGAAGGGCGTAAGCATCCTGGAGTTCGCGGTTTTTAAAACACGACTGAAGCGCAGGCTTGTGAGATTCGGATACCACACGCGAGAGGAGCGATCAGATTCGTGCACTGCAAATCGTATCGGAGAATATGGTAGTGATGCTGCGCCGTAGACTTATGGAGGTCCTTGGCCCTATGATTCGTCGCATCAGAAAGTGAACAACACTGCAATGCAGTCGGGTTTCATTTCAGCCTCGGGGAATGCTAGTCAGTATGTGAGCTGCTAGATGAACTACGGGGGTGTTAGCTCCCCGGTTGCATCGATGGGGTGAGACCGAGAATTCAATGAGCGTACGTACTAGTTGCACAGATACCATCGTCATGGCCGTTGCAGCGCACGACTCTGAAGCTTACATCCACGACGTATCATACCAATCACATGATGTTCACGTCTTCTCGAAGCTAATCTGATTCGTTGTCATGGTTATTGAACCGGGTTTGCACAGTTTGTCATCGTCGGGCAGGTGGGCCTGCGCACTCAGCGATATAATCGAGATGTTGAATTTGTTCAGGTCACTAATACTGTCATGCCACTTACCACTTTCTCCCTCTTCGGTCACGAGAACATGGGTGAGATTCCTGCCACCAGAGTTTTCCCTGCCCTTTCTTTCGTCGGTATGCTAGTGGACCCTCTCATATCGCTTCCCCAGCTCCTCGGGTATGTCCTCAGTTACTTCCGGCGGGCTGAGCTCACGTTCACGTTCACGATAGTGCAATTGTCATTGCAGCTACATATTGGGGTCGTATTTATGCATTTCCGCTCGCTGGGGAGAAAGCTTCGACCACCGAGTCTCCGCTCCCTTTTGTGAATATTGTTCATGCCATCACCATCGTCGATGATGCTTTCTCCTGGACCGCTCTCGAGGCCCTGGACCATTCCTACGAAATGTCAATACCACGATTCGCACTGGTTCCCTCACCGCTATTGTTGGCAACATCGGATCTGGCAAGAGTTCCCTCCCATCTGCTATCATCGGAGAGATGGTACGCGTCTCTGGCAAGGTTCACTGTAATAGGTCTATTGCATACTGTGCCCAACAACTCTGGGTCCAGACCTCCACCATTCAGGACAATACCATGTTCGGCCGTTCCCTCGACATGCATTTGCTCCATAAGGCCATCCAGACTACATATTCCGATTCAGACCTCGAGACTTTCCCCTACGGCACGGCTACTCAGATGAGCGAAGGGAAACAACCTCAGCGGTGGACAGAAAGCCCGTCTCGCGCTTTCCCGTGCAGTCTATTCCGACGCTGACATCTACCTCTTCGATGACGTTCTCTCTGCCTTGGACCCACGCGTTGGCCGCACTGTCTTCAACAACTGCATCAAACATGCCTTGCAGGGCAAAATGCGTGTTCTTGTTACTCACCAGCTCCAGTACCTCAACCAGGTTGATCATATCATCGTTGTCTCTGATGGTACGATTATCAAACAAGGCTCGTTCCATGATCTTGTTTCCAGGAATGGGGAGCTCACTCGTCTACTCGGCGAAGCTCAAATGACTTCAAAAGGCTGATAACACGAAAAAGGATGATAAGCACAAGAGTACTTCCGGTCCTCCGAAGGCTGCCATTAAGGAGCAAGGGGCCGCTAGCTAGGTTGTCGCCGAGGAAGAGCGCAACACGGGTGCTGTTGGTGCAGCAACATGGTGGGCGTGCCTCAAGGTTACTGGGGGATATTGGAATGATTGTCACGCCGCCGGTTGAAATTATACTCCTGCAAGGCAGTGTCGTCATTCTGAACCAATGGCTCACTTGGTGGACTGAAGACACTTGGCACGAGGAAGCTCAAGCTTGGATCGGCATATATGGTGGTCTGGGTTTTGCATCTGTTCTCGCCATCAGTGAGCTTGCCGCTTCATTTCTCCGCATTTTTCCGGCTCACATTTATAGTCATCCTCAACACAACACTCCTCCTGAGTAGCATCCGCGCCAGCCGCACATTCCACTCTAAAGCCCCTCATGGTGTCATGTATACTCCCGTGTGGTGGTTCGAGAGTCAACCAATTGGCCGAGTCATGAGCTGTTTCTCCAAGGACATCGAGGCTGTTGATCAGCGTTTCATGCCCCAACTCTTTCAGTTTATTGCAGGTATTGGAAGCTTGATCTCCATGGTTGTTATCTTGGGTTACAGCACTCCGATCATGCTGGGTAAGTTCCAGCAAGACATTTACTCGCGCTACCTCCACTCACGAGTTGATCAGCCTTCATATTGCCGATGATGGTTATCTATTGGTTTGTGCTGAAATTCTGCCGCAAATCCCTCCGTGAGCTCAAGCGTCTTGAGTCTACCGGACGTGGTCCCCTCCAATCTCGCATCAGCGAAACCCTCGATGGAGTACCGACGATCATGACTTACGGACGCGAGACCGACTTCGAAAATGCAGTTGGGTCACTCCTAGACGCAAACAACAAACCTACGTTCTTGAGGATGCATGCTGGTATGTCACTTCCTCTCGTGTTATTTGAAATGTCTGAGATTGTGTCTAGAAATCTGGATCACGTCTTCCTCGGTTGTGGTTGCCCTTGCCATGCTTGCACACACCAAGGTGGTTGGCAACAGCACCCAATCCGTGCTCGCATTGACCTATGCATCGACCCTCACCTACATCTTGAACCTGCTCCTCGGGAGTGCTGCCAATGTCGAGGCAGAGGTCTGTTGAATTGACTGCTATTTGGACTAAGAAGACTCATTTAACCATCTCTAGATGAACTCCGTTGAATGTTTCATGAACTACAGCACATCACTCCCTATGGAAGATACCGCACTTATCGATTCCGACCCTGCTGAGGGTGCGTGGCCCTCGCGCGGCAAGATTGCCCTGCGTGATATTGATGCCGCGTACCGCTCTCGCCCTGACAAGCTCATCCTGCGCAACGTTAGCCTCACATTCAACGCAGGAGAAACTGTATTTATCGTCGGGCGGACTGGTTCTGGAAAGTCCACGCTTTTGTCTTTGTTGCTCCGCATGATTGAGTCCAGCAATGGCACAGTTGAGATCGACGAGGTAAGGATGATATATCGATTCGTGCCATTAGTTTCACAGCACTAATCTTCGCTAGATATCAAGTCCCTTGGCGTGTCTACTTTGCGCCGTGGCCTGCAAGTGATACCTCAAGGCAAGTAGGGAGTCTTACGCTCCCCAAGTGCGCGCTCTGAATCTGCTCTGCGGATCCGTTCATCTTCTCGGGCACAATCCGCTCTTGTCTCGATTTTGACGGCAAGCACAAAGACGAGGAGCTCTGGCATGCCCTCGATCTTATGGGTCTGAATAACTTCGTTTCTTCCCAAGAGTCCAAGCTCGACACTCGTCGAGGATAACGGGGGAAATTACTGTCGGCCAGCGCCAGCTTCTGTGTCTTGCAGCTGCCATCCTACGCAACCCCAGGATCTTATTATTGGACGAGGCAACTGCATCGATCGATGTTGGTGCTGACGTGTTCATCCAGCAGACGAGGCGCCGGAGCTGCCCTCATGCAACTATTCTCAGTGTCATGCACCGACTAAGCGACAGGATCCTGGAAGAGTGCGATAAAGTGTTGGTGATGGAACAAGGTGTACCGATCGAGTATACTTCGCCTCAGGCTCTTCCCGCTCGACCCAACTCCGTGTTTGCAAAGTTGATAGCCGCTGCAAGAAACAGCCACTAGACTCGTCGCGACATGTAAACGCTTCCTACACAAGCCGCCTTTCCAATTCTCTATATAGTTTATTAAGAAGAGGTCACAATCTCAGTGATGCTCGAGTTCTCGAGTTCGGACGGCAAGGAGCTGGCGTGCGCGAGAGCATTCACCTTGCCCCGACCAGTATTCGCCCGGTGTCTGTATGAACCATTTCTTGAACCTTGGAATGAAATCCGAATCTGTGCGTGACTAGTACCGGCAACTCCGCCGAGTTCCGACAGTGACTTGGACCACAACGTTCGAGGATGAGACCTTCTGCCGTACGCCTGCTCAACATCCTCGTCCCAGTAAAGCGGTAATCCACATTCTCGTTAGAAATACGCTGTAGTCAGCTCATTCCGACTCTATCCCAAGTGCAGTAGACTATGCAGTAAAGATCCGTGTCAACCCCGAGCAGACTGGCATTGACCTCAATGTCAAACACTCGATGGTGCGTTCTCCTCCAACGCCCACACTACTTCGTCTAATCCCACCTCCCATGCAGAACCCGTTTGACGAGATCGGTGTGTCCCCTTGACCCTCTCCTCCATACCGCTTCCGACGGACATCTCCCAGCGGTGGAAGAGGCAGTCCGGATACGTGAACGCCTCAAAGACGCCGTCAAGTCCATCAAGGTCGTCACTATCGGACCCCCGAAATCATCCGAGACGCTCCGGACAGCACTCGCCATGGGTGCTGACTCGGCCATCCACATCGAGATTCCCGAGTCCGCACCCTCCCCGGAGCCACTCGGTGTTGCCAAGGCTCTCAAGGCGCTCATCGAGCGCCAGTCTGACGGCGTCGATGTCGTCATTATGGGCAAACAGGCGATTGATGACGACGCGGGCCAAACTGGCCAGATGCTCGCTGGGCTCATGGGCTGGGCACAGGCGACATTCGCGAGCAAGGTCGATGTCGATGTGGCACAAAAGGTGGCTCGTGTCACTCGGGAGATAGATGGTGGTTTGGAAGAGCTCCAATGTAGGCTTCCTCTCGTGATTACCACGGACCTGAGGTGAGCGTTTTAGAGTGCATTATAGGACTCATAACCTGATCCGGTATTCCTAGATTGAATGGTACGTGATGCTCACCGAAGTGATATGTGCAGTTCTTCACGCAGTGTTTTCTTAGAGCCTAGATATGCATCTTTGCCCAACATAATGAAAGCAAAGAAGAAACCGCTTGAGAAATTGACGCCTGCAGATCTTGGCGTTGACTTTGCCCCTCGTCTAGAGACCATCAAGGTCACCGAGCCTCCAAAGCGCGTTGGTGGTGGCAAGGTGCGTGTTTTTCTTCCCGTGATTCATTTCGGTACTTCACTGGTGCTTCATTCCTGACAGGTGGAAAACGTCGACCAGCTGTTGGCGAAGCTCAAGGAGGCCGGAATCACCGCGAGGCAGGCATGAGTGCTTAATTCAATCCCCGTGTACCCTGTTGCATCGCTACAGTTGATCTACCACCGAGATTTGTCGAGTAAAGAATGCCGGGAATTGAATAAGTTATTGATTCAAAGGTCCATTGTTGCTACTATCCTCTTACACAAGAATTGAGAGGATAAACATGATTGCGACGTGTTTATACGTGGGGGGAAGTGAGTGTACTGTACTAAGCAGCCAATATATATCTGAGCAGGGTTGAAGCACTGGCAGACGACACGGTGCAAAAGCTGGAAGAAAATGAAGGGTGACAAGATGGGAACAAACAACATGCTACAATTGCGGATTCTGGTCTTGATCATGTTTTCTGTTTTGGTGGAAATGCGGAAATGAATGAAGGAGTGACTTTGGTGTGCGGAATGGACAATGATAACTTGTGAATGCACATATTTAGTGAAGCTAAATGTCGTGCAAATAGTCGGTCTGGCGACGTTGCACAGCTCAGTCATGTATCTTGATTGCCAACGCCCTGAGAACGCACATGATTCAGCATCAAGGATGCACATTCACGACGCTGGACGAACCTTGGTGCGACATGCGGGACAATTATTACGACCTGTCTCAAGCCATCTGTCCACGCAACCCTGGTGGAACGCATGTTTACAAGTGAGCACTCGAAGCTCATCCTCCGGGTTGTAATCATCAAGACAGATGAGGCACTGGACTGAGGTCAGCGATAATTCCGTCTTTTTGAGAGTACACGTACTCTGTCGATGCAATTGCTTGCGACACGCCCTTGTTTCTCGTATTCTTTGAGCGTCGACGCTCTGATAACTTCGAGCCCAGACCGCTCAATTTCTTCCTTGGACACCGTTGGGGGCTTTACCTGACCCAACAACTCAGCAAGCTCCCTATTCGTTCCAGTGATTTGAATATCCCATTCAAGTGAAGCACAAAAAATGGAAGACCCACCATAACGCCTCAAAAGAGTCCAAGTTACCACCCGTAATGATCTGGTGATCTGGTGGGTAATACCCTACCAAACACGCACATCAGCGACGACGATAAGAAGAAGCCTAAATACGCACCTCCAATGACATAAATCAAGAACGTCCTCGAACCTGGGGTCTCTTGCGGCTGCGGGCTGGTAGCATCTGCGTTTCTCCTCGAAGGCCTCAAATTCCTAATCGCATTCGCAGCACGACTTTGCCACGTTCGCCCACGGGCCGGTTGTTGACCGCCCTGTTCTTGTTGAGCTGTATTCGAGGAGCTTGGGTGGTGGTGGAACTCGGCCGGCTCGGGAATGTGCAAAGGCATTGACATTGATTGGTCCAAGCCATCAAAGTCCATACCTTCACCATCGTCGTCATCCATTGCAGGGGTGTGGTTGGTGTGCGGGTGAGGCGTATGTGGAGGCTGTCTGTCCATGTTTACAGACTGCAGTCCAACTACGATGACGGGTACCACGACGTTACTACGGTGTTCTGGGGGGTTGATGGTCGTGTTCGTGGAAGGATTGGAGTCCTGACCATTTGTGGGCAGAGGTGCACTGGTACTTTGGTTGGGAGTAGACACCAACCCAGGCATATTGGCGGTGGTAGTAGCAGAGGGTGTTAGTGCTGGCGCAGCCAGCCCACTAAGGTCACCTGGGACATCTGCCACTCCACGGGGCGTAATCATTTCATTTTGCTGGTTCTGGTCCGTGGTGCGTGCCCAGGGAGAAGTAGAAGAGTGACTCAGGCCTTGTGCTGCGGTGCGATAGGAGGACTGTGACAGTGGCAGTGATCCTGGAGGTCCCCCTAGTTGTCCTAGATTTGGAGATGCTACTGCTGGGAATCGGTACATCCTCCACCAGTTAATGCCCCCTCCAGGGGTGTGCTCGGTACGCGAGGCAGAGCTTGGCGTGAATGGTAAACGGAAAGGCATCGACGAGTCTGCCGGGGTTGGGTTTGGTGAAGGCAGACTCTGTGTTGTTGGCTCGAGGTCCGATGACAGAGGCAACGCCCAGGCCAACGGTTGGGAAGGGCCCTGTGCGGTTAATGCCGATTCTCCTGGCAGCGAATTTGGAGCGTGGGACGCCAGAGGAACAGACAAAGACGACGTTCCTGGAAGAAAAAATTCCTGCCCAATTCCGGTCCCCGGTACATTTGAAGGATCCTGGGTACCATGTGGCGACACAGCAGTGACCTCCGAAACGGCACGACCACCCTCTGCCTCTACCCTCCGCCCGCCGTTCGAAGTCCTTAGGCTGTGCACCACGCCTAATACAGCCCCTTCTCGCCGACTTTCTAGCCCCTCTTCAGATCGCATTTCTGATGGGCTTGAATCGTCTACTGGAACACGGGTTCCTATTCTGATAGCAACACTGGAGGATGCGTGTGCAGCATGAATTTCTCCGCCCTCTTCGTTATCTGTGGCAGAATTATTTGCGCCAATTCCGGTGCTCGAAGAGACAGCCGCAGACATTGACAGTGAGGGTGCTGTGGGAGGCAGAGACGTACCGCTAGCGTGGACAGAGGAAGCCGATCCAAGTCTGGTTCTTATACCCAACGGTGAGTGGATACCTGAACCGAAGGCAGAGATTGCTGGAGATGTACGCCCGCTGAGTTGTTCTTGGGCAGTGTGCACGTCCTCTTCATCGCCATCTTCATCCGCAACCCCTTCGCAGTCGGGTTCATCTTCGTTGCCACTGTCGAAGTGCCCTATCCCAAACTCTTCAGAATCGGAATCTGAGAGACTTTGTAAATCGGGAATGAGTTGATCCACCTCTACATCCTCCGCAGTTTCATCAGCATCTTGCGATAACCTCCTAAGAATGCCTGAATCTTGCTCCTGCATCAATGTAACCCTGAGATCGCTTTGCAGATCCATGAGGAATCGCTCGAAGCTGTCAGGCGGGGGAAGTAGTGGCCGTTCCGTGTCCCCGTCCCCAGCCAGAGCATCACCATTATTAGGCATCGGATCCTCAGGGGTGTGAGAGTTCGCAGGAGTAACAGCAGATGGAGTGCTTGGTGTTGCCCCATCAAGCCCAAGCCCAAGGTTGAACGCTCTTGCCATCTCGGCAAGCATGATTTCACGGGGGTCGCGGGGTCGTACGACGTCAGATGGTTGAGATGGCACACTTTGTCCTGGACCCGAGCTTGAGGTGGTGTCGTTAGGGTGATTCGAGTTATGAGCTCCACTTCCAAGTCCAAGTCGGTCTCGAACGCTACTCCACACGTGCCTCATTCGCCCTGCATCCGAAGTTGGGGTCGGGGAAAGTGGGCGTTCGGATGGAATATTAGGATTGAAAGCCGCGGGTTGGGGCATAGAGCCGGAAGATGATGGGGGTGGAGAAGATGTGAGTCCCGAAGAGAATATGGGTTCTGAAGAACCTGTTAAAAGAGATGCGGCTGTTGCCGCTGCCGCAACGCTATTTTGAGTGAGAAATTTAGATGACGTTGGTATCTGCGAGGGAGGGTTACCAGGTGTTTAGAGGAACATACCTCAATAAAGTTCCCAAGACATCAATACTACTCGCAGATAAACCAGATGCGCCAACAGGTCCCTGTGTCATCGAGATCCCATGTGCGTGTGGATGTGTGCGATCCTCGTCTTCGCTGTCCTCGGCTGCACCGCTGGTGTTGGATGCAACTTGCTGAATCTGGGGGTCAATGATAGAGGAGTCGATCACGGAGTCTAATGGAGGGGAAGAAGGCACGGTGGAAACAATGCTTGTAGGGCGCGTCAAAAAGCCAGAAAGAGGGTTGCGCGACCTAGTTCCAGGTGGCAGGGAAGAAGGTCGTGTTGAACCTGGGTCGAAACTGGGGTTGGAATTTGGATTGAGGACATCGTTGGTCGTTTGGGGGGTCGGATTGGATGTGGCTACAGGACGTTCTGAAGAGCGGGGGACATCTGTCGTGTGTACAACGCCTTGCACGACGACAAGGGTTCCCGGGGGTGGAAAAGGCCGGGGGCTGGTGTTCGTTGGTTGGACTGATGATTGCGACAGGGGGGAGGACGTGGGTACTGACGGAGGGACGAAGGGGGGCTCCGACTCTCGTGGCGATGTGAGAGGTGGGGGTTGACAGGGGGGAGGAGGGGCTGTTGGTGCAATGACGACTTGGTCATCGTCGACGTGATCCGTGCTAGTGGAAAGGGGAGCAGCTGACGAAGACGAAACGGGGGTATTGTCGTCGTCGTTGTCGTCCTCGGTGTTGGGAATATCCTTCGCCTTTTCCTTTCCCTTTGCGGATGCAGCCTGAGAGTCACTGTGACTGTCGGGCACGCGAAGTGTGATGACGCCAAATTCATCGACGTCACGATCGTCCTGGTGCTCGTCATGTTCCGCCAAGCGATTCATACGTTCAGGGACTGTTCCTTCGGTGTTGGTTGGAACGTTGTGTCTACGCGAGAGCCCCCAGCGGCGCTTCTTGCCTCTGAGCGTCTGTTCGGGTTGGGTCGGTAGGGCAAGGGAGGAAAACGGCCGCGATCTGAAGGGCGGCTTTGGGAGGGACGAGAAAATACGACGAGGGAGAGAGCGACGGGGTGGGTGTGTGTCGTTGGTGTATTCAGGGTTGGGCACAGACACTGACGTCGGTGTTGGATCTGGGGGTGGACGGCGAGAGAGAGACTGGCCCATTGTGGCGTGGAAGGAGAGGAGAACAGGCAAGTGAAACGTTTGGTAGAAGCTGAGCTGGATGTGTGCGGCGACGTCGAGATGGTGTCGCCGTTGTGCTCGACGACGGCGAGCGAGTGTCGATTATTCTCGTCTGTCCATCACCAACACGTCCAACTCGGTAAACTCCGAGGAATGGCATAGCCACACAAACAATTTAATTAATTAAATATCCTGATGACTTGGAACAAAAAAACGAAAACAAAAGCATGTCACTCGGTAGCCTCCCGCCAAGAGACACCCTTGCGGAGGACAAGAACGATGAGCAGTTCCAGCACAACCACAAATCCCGCAAACCCAGTGTACAACCATCCATCCCCAACCGCATCCTGCAGCGGCACAGCAACCATCGTAGATACGAATGCCAGCGTACCTCGGAACGAACTGTTCGCCGCGACCGCACTGCATGACCGACCAGGGTTCGCGTCCACCACGTACGCCAATGTGCTGGCGTATATCCATCTACAACATGTCAGCACATCCACCATACTTCCATCCCGTGTTACCCACATCGAAAAGAACCCGCACAAGAACAGCATTAGGCAGACCACGCCCACCGTGACGTGCTTCTCTACCACCCATCCATATCCAATGACACTCAAGGGTAGCCAGACCATAGCAAGCGTCGCACTCTTCAAGCGCATCTTTCCTATCTCATCACTATCCCAATTTCGTTCTCCAAGTCAGGGGGTACCCACCTCAGGATACCATTTTCCTCCGTTCTCGTTTTTCATCTTCATTACGATGTGGTCCGACCATCGACCACCAATCACACTGCCTCCAACGCTCCCTGCTTCCCTCAGCCTCTTGTCCGTACAATCCAACGAGGCACTTACCAGCTCCAAGCGAGAGAAGAACTATCCCGACAGAGAGTGCGTCATATCCGTAGTGCATGCTCAACGTCCGCGTGCACGTGTATGACAAACAATAACTAAGTGCAAACACCAATCCTAAACATGCGTCAGCTTCGACCATGCAGAGCCATCCATACCACTCACCGTTCGCCACCAGGATCGCGATGTTGTTTTTCCGCTGCATGATCATCCAAAGCGGCGGAAACGGATTAATGTCCGAGAAACACAGCCCAACGTCATTCAGCCCTGACTCAACCTTGACTATAGCTGTCCCGTTTTCGATCGAACTCGGTTGCGGTGATACGTTCTTGTCGCTCACTCGCATATCCTCCGTCCCTGCTTTACTCTCTGCGCCTGTGGAGTCAACGACAGGCTCGGGGTTCTCTGCGACATTCTTTCGCCTGCGTAACGCAGCTCGGTATGTCAAACTACGTTCAACCCGGAACGTGTCTTTGAACAAAAATATGAATTGCCCCAAAATGGCACCTCCGCACGCGGCGAGAAAATAAAAACTTGCTGGCCACCCAAAAGCTTGCGCTAGAAAGCCCCCGAAGATAGGCCCGAGTGCCGGCCCAAGGAGCGGTGCGGCAAAGAAGATTCCCATCATCGTCCCTCGTTCGTGCGTTTCATATATGTCAGCTAGGGTTGCTGCAGAAATTGTCATTGCTGCGCTAGATCTGTAAGCCATTGCATTCAGCCATGTCCTAAAAACGAATGAAATTCTAACCCAACGGCTTGCACGACACGCATGCCAATGAGCACGTTGATCGTTCGAGCGTTGGCTAAAATGACGCATGCGAGAACAAAAGTAGTTGTGGCAACAATATAGACCAGCTGCTTGATTATTATGAGCCTGAGCTCAGCCACACGTTGGCGTAACGAACCTTTCGGCCTTTGATTTCACTGGTGGCGCTCCAGACGAGTGGAAAGTTTCCTTGCACGAAAATAAAAACCGCGAGTGACCAACTAATCTGGACACTTTTAGCATGCAAATCGTGCTCAATCAATGCATTGGTGGCTATCCGGGATTCTGCTTTAGCCATTCTCATCGAGCTTTCGGAGAATTTGACCCACGGTTTTGTATATTAGACGCGAGAGTAGAAATTAATGATGCCGTGGATACTATCCAGAGTGTAGTTGTCTATCATAAAAGGGTCATTGTCAGCGATAAACATTCCAAAGTTACTAAGATGACCACATACCTTTCTTATGCGACTCCAATTGCGCGGGTCGTCATTCACCGGAACACGCTCGATATCTAAAATGGATTGCTCTTCGACAGCCTCTTGTGGTGACGACCGACATGATATATCGGCATCGGAGGGTCCAGGAAGATGGGTGTCAGGGGAATTGGCCCAGGGGGTCTTGTTCGTCGTAAGGGTAGACATGCTCGTGAATAGGCCGCGAAGGACGATTCACGTCCAACAAGGCAAAGGAGTAGACGCTTGGAATTCCACCCACCTCTCTACGATCGGGTCTTATACTTGACTCGCCAGCATCGCTCTACCACCTGTACCGCCCGGACACCGAATAGCCGTGTCTTTGACTTCTCACTCGCTAATGACACACAATCCAACCTAGAACGTTCCTTTCTTCCTAGTGTCGTCGGAAATGAGTTCAAAATGTAACGTTTTCCTGCAGGTGAGGTATATCTGCTTTCTCCCCACCAACCTCCTTCCATCCCCATGAGCTTGAGGAGTCACGACCTCTCACCTTCAGTTGGTTGCGCGTCATGAGGTGTGGTAGGCTTCCATTCCGAGGCCCGGACTTCTTCGAATGGCAAAAGAGCAAATCCTGCTCAAAACGTCCGAGTTAATAGAGACGACAGCACGCTCTCGCTCTAGTATCGCCCACAGTGGACGCGTCTGGACGTTGCCATGGTATGCGACTCGATAAAGACTCCCAAAGGGCTGCACCACTTCTTGAAAGAAGTATACGTACATGATCTCATCTAAACGTGTGAGTCTTATTACCACTCCTAACTTCTCGTTGGTCTCGTGGCGGTGCGCGAAAGCTACCGTACTCGAAGAGTCCAAATCCTAGAATAAATTTCAGTCACTCGTCAATAGGGAGTGTGTAAAAGGACAAGAAATTCGCCAATGCTAGAACCAGGGAGGAAGGAATACCTGGATTGTCTCATGCCAAGGCGAAGACGGGGTAGGTCCCACGCAGGAAGTGTACAGTATGTCGATCAGAAGAAGTCATCAACATACCTTTCCCATGTCGCTGCTTCTTTTTCTTCCTTTCGTCCTCTTCATGCACACCCCGTGCATCCTCATGCTTGCTCTCGTTGTCCAACAAGTTAGGGACGCTCGAATAATCAAATTCTTCCACTTCCCGATCATAATCGCCGCCGGAAGCGGATGTTCCAGCACCACCCGGTCGTGTTACAGATTTCGATTGTAAGGACGGAGTAATTCCCCTGACCTTGTCGCGTTTTCGTTTTCGTTGCCTTGCACCCGCCTGACCGACGACGACAATTGTATCGTCCTTGAGTTGATGATTTTGTGGGTTTGATAGGGTTTGGCGCTTGTAAGCAGGAACGAACGGAATCTCGATTTGGCCCTCGGGACCGGGAGGTATAGGATCAGATGCTGCAGGCAGGGCGGAATTGCTTTGATCCATTCCAGCGTTCGTGGGAACACCCGGGTGCGACGTCTCCAAAGCCTGTGTCTGCATCGAGGCGAAAGCACAATGTATCAACTGAGGGTCACTTCGACAACCAATTGCCGCACGAGGGCATCCGCGATGATGTAGAAAACACGACGTACCCGAGCAGAGGGCGTAATAGCCAACGTGTTGTGTATCTTTTGCATTATGTCTTCGAAACGTTTGGTGGAATCATTCGATACTTGTGCATGTGTAAAAGCGGATCTGGTTGTGCTAAACGAAGAAACCGTTGTGGCCTAGAAAGAAGAAACATGAGTTTAAGCGGCGTGTGCGTGTAGGACGTCGCAAAGTGAAGGGAACCAATCACGGCAAGGCCATATCTGCGCAAGTGCAACAATGCAAGCAGGAAGTGGCACAAAAGTATCAGAACGGACGAAGGAAAGAAACCGACACGAATAGGATGCGGAAACGAGGGTCGCATGTTTTTATGCCACAAAACTCACCTTGAACAGCGCACTTCCAAACAAAACACTTTCTGGGGCAGAGCAGGCTTCCTTTCCAGCGACCGAAGATGGCAGTGCAATCTCCCCATCCTGTAGACGTTCCCCGGAAACACCACCACCAAACAGGGACGAGCGTGAGACTGAGAAGGCTACAGCTGACGTTGACGAGGGAGTGAGGGTCCAAAGGCGTGACTCGTCAGTTAGCTTCGCAGCTGATGGAGGTATTGTGGAGTTCATCGTTTCCGACTCCTTGACAGTTGCTGAAGGTACGATTCCAGTACCCTCGCGCTTCGACCCTGGCTGGGTGGCCTTCAGAGCGCCCTTGATGACCGTCACCAGCTCTCCCATGCGACGCTTGAGCACAGGAGGGACACATCCATTGGCACCCCCAGGGCCACCGAACAGCGAAAGAAGATCCGGAACGGTGGTAGGGGCGCGTTCCACCAAGAGGAAGAGGTGGTGAGTCGGGAGTACATACCTGAAAGAACCCTTTGTTGACTAAAGTGGGAAAAGTGGGCCAGGAAATACGAACCGTGTACTCTCATCCTCCTCCCGAGCCATATCTTCTCTCCATCGATGTACGGCCTTGTATACCGCAACTTGGGACTCCTGAGCTTCCGTTCCTCGCATTTGCGAAGGTGGACCCACTAACCCAAGCTTGTTCCACTTCCTTGCAAGCGTATCCCACCCACTAGAACCAGAACCGTCCTTTGCATCATACACCTCGGTTCCGTACAGCCTGAGTGCAGTACGGGATGAACGCGTTAGAACATTGTGGATAAGACCCCAACTCCGACCATGATACATTTGCTTCGTATCCGGATTTTTTTCAGATATAGCTGGGGCAACGAATGACCGCTCGATGAGCGAGAGACGAAGCATGTCATAAATGTACAGGAGGAAATGAGTGTCAGAGCAAGCATAGTTTAACATTTCAGTCGGGAGTGGTCTGTCGCATAGATGACCGAAGGAACGGGCGCGAATAATGGGTGATAAAAGTCCGTTAACCAATGAGGGGTACATCAAAGATAAGCAAACGCCTACCGAATCCTCCAATCAGCAAGCTGGTACCGTTTGTCGGGTATGAAGTCACAGTAAGTCTCCAATAGATAGGCAAGGCTATGTTTCGGGAACTCTGGTAGTATCCGTGAAGGTCAATTGCCGCTAGGACAAAACGCGGCTACAAATGCATACCCAGTAGTTTCGATGCATGAAATGTATCAAATAAGCCAACGACAAATATGTTGAAGTCTTGCTGGAGCCACACGATGTCCGACTCTGCGCCATGAAAGACCTAAGGCAGAAGGCAGAGGAAATGGTCGATGCGAACAAACATAACCAAGCGCACCTTGATAACTGAGGGGTCTGCAAAGACCTTTGCAATGATCTGGCCAGCTTCATTGGCCATCTGCGCCTCTTCACTCTCTCTAATGCTCCTGTTCTTTGCTTGCCTGAGCCCCTCCCTAACTTCTGGTACCAACAAGTCGACCACAAAGTCACCCTGTCTAGTCGATATTTGCATAAGGGCTAGAAATCCATTGCATGACCTGTATGAGTGGTGCTCGAGATCGACGGCGAGTTCTGTTGCTGAAGTGATAGTGTTCGCCATGGAGAGGAGGGCCTTCGGAGTCGAGATGAGCGTCAGAGAATGAAAGGGTCCTGAAGAGGGAGTGTCGAGGGACGGAGGAAGCGAGGGCTCCGCCGGCGGGTTGAATACGTGATCGGGGTACGAAGGACGAGTCAACTCGTAATAATAGGGATGTAACATGCATTTTCTCCTCTCTTCCTCATCGTCACCTTCGAGGACATCCTCGATACCCTGATTCGGTCTCTCGTCATGGAAAACGTACCCGAGGGGTACCTTGGCGCACCATTTGTGTGGTATAAGAGTTGCGGGGATGTAGGGGGTCTCGTCGGTGTTGGAAATGGTGTGCTTGAACGATAACTGCGGTTTTGGTATATGAGACGCATGAGTAAGGGCAGGATCTAGTCGTCCACGAAACGGTTGTTTCTGAAGGTCATGTTAGTGGATCGAGGCAGATTGGCGCTGGTGCGTGCCTTTGGCTTGTTCTGGTGAGGTTCGACGGAAACAGCAGGAATGAGGATGGCAGCGTCCTTTCTTTTGCCAAGAAACACGTCCAGTGCGCCGTCCGTACTCTCCAACATCCCTTCCATCGGATCTACGATGCTGCGTACGAATTCATCCACTACGTCCTCCTCTTCTCGTATTCTGCTCGCCTGCCCAGTTGCGACGCGAACGAGCCTACTAGCCAGAGAAAGAATGCGATCCGACAACACATCGACGTCATGGGCGAGCGCCAGGTCGATGGAACGGTGAAAAGCGAGGTCCGCGGGGAGAGATGTCGCTGCCAGACGGGTGGTGGCAAGCGCTGCTGCTTGAAGCGCATCGGAGTAGGCGGTGAATGTGTCCATATCGGCAATGAGCTCGTTGGACTGCTCGATGCGCAAGAGGAGAAGATGGGCACGAGCACGTGATGACGGCTTCAACTTGAGGCTTGAGCGAACCGTCATGGTTGAAGCTGCAGGAGACATCGCATGCCCTGCTGTGTTTCCCAGAACCAATCCAAGTTACATTCTGGCGTTCCAATTTTCTTCCTGGTTTCCTTTCTTCTCTTCCATGTCCATCAGATCAACCATAATCAGACCCCTGGATCAGTCATTCAAAAGTTACCTAGAATCAGATGGGGTATTTCTTCCAGACGGATCGGAGGACGTGTTGGTTTGTTGCTCGCAGACTCTGATAGCATCGCTGAAACACCCGCCTACAGTGTAGCTGAGAGCACACTTTCTGACGACAACGAAAGTGGGAGCTCAGTTGGATCGGAACCCGAGGTGCAACTATTCTCGTTTCCGGAGCTGAACTCAGGAATACGCGCTGCTATTGATAAATATCAAGCAGTCTTTCCAAAATTGAACTTCTCCTCCCCAAAGGTGTGCAAAAGGTGAACCCATCTACATTACTTGCATGCATGACTAGCATAACCAGGATGCGGCATGGGTCCTGCCCATGTCGTCCCCCCTAAAATGTACCTCTCCCGCCGACGTGTACCTTCTACTAAAGTCGTCCGACTTCATCACACATGACCTGAACGTAGAACATGTCTTCGAGGGTTGCAGTGCAGAAGACCAACCATCGTACGACCTGGAGCTTGTTCTCAGGAAGTGGTATCCTGTGGACCGAAGTCGAGAGATACGATGCTTCGTGAGGAATGACACACTTCTTGGTTTGTGCAATCGGCTCCGAATCGCAAACTGTGTCACCCACCCTGGATATCTAGGAATTTCCCAAAGAGATATGAATTTCTACGATTATATGATCGATCCTGTCACACAAACCAATATCAAATCGACCGTATGTCGTTTATGGGAAGAAAACATTCGGCCCAAATGGGCGTTAACCCAGCCAGATTGTACGCACCCTTTGTTGAACGACCAAGTGGAGCATGACTGACCCTTGAGTTCTGAATGACCGATGGCTACCCCTGGCAGATGTCTTTGATCTTCTACTCACCCGCGATCTTTCTCGAGGACACATCCTTGACTTCAACCCCTACGCGCCGCGAACGGATCCTCTCCTGTTCAGTTACGAAGAACTCCATGCACTTTTCGTCCGGGCAGTTTGCGAACAGGACAGACCGTCCAACGGATACACAGCCAACCTCGACCTCCCGGAATTCCGTGTAGTAGATTCGCTAATGCACCCCGCTGCAACATCCAACGCGCCAGCCCACCAGCACAACATGGTACCTATAGAGGCGTTGGGCCTCAGTGATGGGAAGAACATCACTGAATTCTCCGAGATTTGGAGAGATGAAGTTAAGCGAGCGATGCAGAATGGGGACGAAGACCATGCCACATGTGAATCTGCAAGCTAGCGGTTGATTGTTTCGCATGTAAGTACTCGACGTTGCAGGGGTATTATATTCCTATAGCTTCGCCATGGGGTTGATTTGTCTTCTCATTCTTTCGATGATTTCTTCCGCCTCGCTCTCAATTCTGCCCAGCAAAACCTCGCACGCAGGAATATCCTTGATGAGGCCCATAACAATGCCAGCAGTCCAAATTCCATACTCCGGGTCTCCAATGTCATATACAACCTTTCCCCTTGCACCCGACACAAGGTCACGCAAATCGGCGAATTTCGCACCACCTGGTCTTCCCTCGAGTGCGACAACCTGCTTTGACACTGAGTTCTTGAATACTCGCGTCGTATTGTTCAGAGTACGCAAGATGTGGGCAGTATCTTGTTCTGTGGATGCGACAATCTTTTCTTTGATGGCATGATGGATCGGACTGACTGCATTTCAGCGGAATGATTTACCAGTGAAACAGCCATAGATGTACCTCTCCACCGTACACATGAAGCGCGTGCCTAGCATGCGCATTCGAAGGTGTCAGATAGTCGAGTTTAGCAACTTCACGCACCCATATTTACACCCTATCAAAGTGGAATAATTTGGTGATCGAGTCAGTGTTTCCTGGCCAAGGGTTACAGTAAAAACTTACAGCAGCACCGAGGGCTATGGCAGCCGCCAAACCTCGGCCATCAGCAAATCCTCCAGATGCGATGTACGGTATCTTCAGCTCTTGTGCTGCTCTAGCTAGCTACACAAAAGTCAGTGTTACAGCTATCAACAGAAAAATACGAATCGCTCACTAGGACGAGACCCCCGACGCCTTCTTCTCCGGGGTAGCCTGCGCCTAGAAAAATAGCTATTACTTCTCCAGGAGTCGAAATCCGCAACTCGCCGTACATTCAAAGCCGTCGATGCTGAGGATATCAACACCCATCCGTTCCGCCGACTAAAATGAGATTAGGTACGTGATGGTATACCATCGCAGAGTAACGGCAACGACTGGCACCGACCTTTGCATGTCTGATGGTCGTGCATTTGTGAATCACGATGCATCCATGTGATTTAAAGAAGCTAATTAAATTTCCCGCTGCAACCCGTCATCAACGGTACAAGAAACCATGGAGAAACGAAACCCACGGTTGTTTCCAGCGGTTTCAAAAATCCGAACACCCTCCTCGACAGCAGCACGAGCGTAACCCTCATAGTCTGGGGAATCGATGACAGGAAGGAGGGTGACATTGACACCAAATGGCTTGTCAGTGGCTGCTCTTGTCTGCTGAATGGCGGTACGCAAGGCGTCAGGACTGGGTTGAGTGAGGGCTGTCAGAATTCCTGAAAAATGCCGTTAGCCATGCAATATTGTGTCAGCTCCAGCATATTCACCGAGACCGCCTGCGTTGGAGACGGCGGCAACGAGCGAGGGCTTTCCAACCCTATGGAGTAAACCTAGGATGATGCCCATGGAATTAAGTGAATGTGCGATGCTCATACCATTGCATTCCACCCTGGACGACCGGTCTAGGAACGTGAACAAGAAGTACGCCACGCATGTCAGCACAAGGTACGCACATCCGTATGCGCAGGAGCTCGGTGAGCGGTGTGACTATCATCCTCACTGGACGGAAGACGGGGCAGACGTGTTCTAAAGGTTTTATCGTTGTATCTTAATTTCTGGTTAGCACTGTTTCAGCTAGTCGGTTTCGCCGATTCTACGTAATTCACTTCCATTTCGTCTGTATTCGACACCAAATCAAGTAGCACGGGATCGACGGCTTGTATGTGGGAGTCTGGCGATATCAGTCGCAATTGCCTCACCCTGTATCCCCATATCCGTAATATCCTTATATCCGCCGAAAACATCACTCAATCTCGCCCCACCCCTCTTACACTCGCAGAAGAAACAGATTGCTGTGTGCCTGGAAACATGGCAGCCTCTGCAAGTCCGGGCATTGCAATGGTACCTGCATTGACTATTGCATTTTCGCGCGAGTGTGGGACGGCAGGGGAATTGTTGTGCTGTACTTGGTTCGCATGTAAATGTAGTTGACTTTGTTAATCATAATCGGGTGCAACTTGCTACACAATGATACCATCTGGAGTCATTGATTCACCTTTCTCGACCGAGGACTCTATCATACCCTTGTGATACTCCACACCAAGGACCAGAACTCCTCCCCAGTCTCAGATTTCACTGGCTTCAACATTGAGTCCAGCTTCACACTCTCAGGAGGGAAAACTGCCGTATCAAGGCGGCCTATGTTATCCCCAGGTTTGAAACCAGCACTCGGAGCAGTCGACCGCCCCACCCACATTTCTTTCCATGAATCTGGATCATGGCAAAACATTCTAACATCCCTATTAGAGATCCTGCCAGTGAGAACACCCTTGTTGGGCAATCCTATATGAGAGCCAAATAGGATGCTGCCACTCTCTGGAGACAAAAGAGATCCCAATGCATGTGCAAGTTGACGTTGATCTTTCTCTGAGAAGAGCTTTATAAGGTTTCAGCTATTTGAACATCTAGCGATGGGCGACGTGAGACTGACATGAAAGAATGAGGCAGCCCAAATGGCTGAAACCTTTCCACGGAGATCATTCAGTGTGCTGATGTTCGACAAGTTTACCTCTGTAGGAAGCTCCACTCCGTTCATGAAAGGTGATAGGAAAACCGGGTCGAGTGCGTCTCCAGCCAAAAATATCGCTGGAAACGACTTGGGACTGGAACGGAAGAGTACGTGCCCAAGATCCCAGAGCTCTGGCCATGGTTCAAAATTCAAGTGTCAGAAGCTAGGCATTGAGAACGAAAGGTTATTTTCACCCCGTCTCAGATCCGACGCGAATATTTGTTTGGCAGGGAAGCCATCCAAAGCAGCTTTCCGTGCATCATTGCCAACTGAAAGTCAAGGTGCAGTGCCTTCATGCATGTAGGTAATACAAGAACGCACAGCAACACCCAATATCAAGGAGCAAAGCTCCTTCGCGCTCTCGGCCCAGTTTCAAAACATGCTTGTAAGCGGGCATTTTGGATATCTTGAGCCTTGCAAGTAAATGAGGCCTCGACCCGAGGTGTGGTATGATGACGAACGTACTTCGTGAAGTTGAAGGAACGTATGCACGGGTAAGGGGCTACCTGGAAAGAAAAGTCGGTATCAATGAATGTCCTCCGGCCAGGGAATAGCCCGCCTCTTGAAGGCTCAAGCACATACGGCGTACGCTCGTGCTTGGACAGCTAAGATGTGTTCCTTGAGCTCATCGTCATCATGAATACCCGTGGAGAACATGAAGAACGCTGAGGATTCCGTGTCTAATGCATAAAGGCTGGGGTCGAGGACTGGCATTTTCAAGTTCTTTGTATCGGCATGATTCATGGTGTCACCCAGTGAGCGACATTGTAGGAACGATTGCTTATAAGTATTTTCAAATAATCACTCACGGGCCACGCACGCCTCAGGCTGTGCTTAAGTACGGCCCCGAGATTTCTGCGAATTGCTATGACTCGATTCGTGTCGAACTTTGCGGCGAAACGAATCCATGGACAATGAATTGTGTCAGTCCTCACGGCATCCGAGAAGTACTATCTCGGACCCGAATAACTTGCAGGCAAACGGTGGCTGTGATGGACTTCGACCACCAAACCTTTAGAACACGTCTGCCCCGTCTTCCGTCCAGTGAGGATGATAGTCACACCGCTCACCGAGCTCCTGCGCATACGGATGTGCGTACCTTGTGCT